>JARVGP010000103.1:0-100100 GCA_029876185.1 Mansonella ozzardi
CTAATTTCAAAATAATTCAACTTTTCGAAGGAATGAGACAAATAAGCTTCTCTCACTCAGTGTTCATTCATTCATGATACTTTCTTTCATCGAAAAATCGGTTAAAAATTTGATTATAGGCATTCATCAGAAAAAAACAACAGCAGCTTCAAGCTCCTTAGCAATAAAGACGTATCCTTTAGCGAAGTTGCATTCACTGTAAGTTGTTTCATTTAGATACATCCATTCCATGATAGTTTAAGTCACAAATAAAAATCATGAGAATCTTCATTTCAAAACATGCATCGGTCCATGCAATTATGCATTAGAGATTATTAGTTCAGTCAATATTTTCCAGGAAGCTGAGAATTATACTGATATGGATAATTTGCAAGAAATCAAAACTTTGCGTAATATTAACAAAATTGTAAGTTTTCATTCTATCTTATTGATGACGTTGGAGTTGAATTTTTTTTTGGCATTTTCATTTAATTAGCACTTATATGGACTAATTTTACGTGCTTCTTTAGCATAGTACTTGAAGTCAAAATTGCTTTTACAAAGTAAGCATTATGTAAAGAAGAGGAGAAAATCAGCAAATGGAAAGTAGAAAATAAAAAGTAGCAATTGCTTATTTTTATTGAATGATCTAAGAACTAAAGGTTTAAGCAAACTTTTAGCTAGCAACAAAACTAGCTAAAGCAGAACGAGTTGTACAATTACTTCAGATACAGCTCAAATATTACGACAAGACAAATGATGCTAAATTTGCATGCAATTTAGTTGGTGAGGTTTTGCTGTTAATTTATTGCTTTCATAATTTATCAGAAGATGAGTCATTTGTTTGCTAAGTTTACACTATCGCAGTTGTTTCTTTCTTTTTTTAAATTTAGTTTTATTCCGTTTTTTGTTGGGAGCACTAGCATTAAACAAACTGATACCATATACCATTGTTTCACTGTTGGTTATTTCATTTGTCTCTGTTATAGATGTCATTGATCACAAAAAATTATTACCATCCATCGACCTTTTTCGTGATGAAGCTTTAAAGGTTAATGCTGTTTTTCGGAAATCATTTTTTTTTATAGAACATTATTGAAAAAAAAATATTATTAAATTTGAAAAGAAACCACCTTTAGTTTATGTGGTTACACTGTTAGCTCTATATTTTTAATGCTTCCTTTATAGATTTTGAATTCTGCATGTCCATCTATAGAAGATAACGATGAAAAATCTCTCTTTTTGAACAATTTAGTAGAAGAAATCGAGTACGACAAGACAACATTCTTGAATTCCGGAACTTTGCGAAAATACTATGAACGATTAATTGAATATGCTGGTAAAAATCCACCGGTTCTTATGGAAATGCAAAATCAGATAAATGAGGCAAGAAGTTGTTTTATCAAATTCTCGATGTTTTTAAATTTTCAGGTTTAAGATTCTTTAACGCTCTCGCTAAGACATTTATCTCCTACATATTTTGAAAAAAAAAAGCAATGCTTGGATGATATTTCTCCAGGTTTTTATAAACAATACAAAAATTTTTAACAGGAATGAATTAATATGAAAACTGTTCAAATGAAAAGCTTCTTTAATAGTTTTAAATCATTTGTTGAAATTTCTATTCACTACCTTAAGAAAGAAATGCTTTCGCTCTATAAACTACCTCTTATTCATGTCAACTATTAAAATGTTACTTGGCTCAACAATATATCATTTTTTACCAGCCATATTCTTTAATACTGATATTGGTAACAATGAAACAAAAGATAAATCTAATTAACTAATTTAATTTTGGTTACTTTGTGAAAGAGATTTGCTATTGTCGTCATCTAATCAAATTTAGCAGAGTGAAGATGTGGCAAATTCTTGTGCAAGACATATACCGGTTTTACTGTCGTCTTGTGCGATAAAATTTATATCAATTACTGCGAAGGTTTAAAAAATCTCTGCGCTTTATGCAACATAAAGGAGAAAAAGTTGATCATGGTTGCTCTCTCCAATACATCAGAGCAAAAATTTTTTGTCATTTCTGTTTGCCATGTTTTCAGTTTGTGAAAGTTCTAGATTTTCATCTTTTAACATTAGTTCTATCTTAACGATTTAGTGTTTTTTCATTTGTTGAAAAGTTTACTATAAGTAAACAAATTATCTTGAAGAAGTTAAAGGCACTTTTAAGGTTAAAGGCAATTAAATTTTATACTTTTGTTTAGATATTTGTTTGTGTACTTGCCTAGTTGGTCGTGAGATATCGGCAGAAATTATTTCGATCTTTATTTATGCTTCATTTTTATAATCCTATGCAAAATTTCAATATTTGGTTGTAAGACATCTTTTTTAATTCTCCAGAAGTTTTTTCATGCTATATTGCTTTTGTATGGTACCTTCTATAAAAAAAATTATTTTATAATATATGAATTAGCAATATTCTTAGTCTCAAATCGGCGAGTATCGTAACCGAATATAATAAAACTAGTTTTTTTGCAATGCAAAAAATAAATTGTTCAAGGTGCAGAACTAAGAAATATTATGTTGTGCATTTCAAAGTATTAAGTTCTTAGATTTCTTGCCACTTATGCATTTGCTTCATTAATATAATTGCTTTTTTAGAGAGTATCTCATATCTTTCAAAGAAGATCATATCATATGTTTACTCCTCTCCATGCTTCAAAACTGTCAGGCAATTCTTAAATTTGTATTATTCAATCAGAAGGGAATTGGAAAATGGAATTTTTATTTTTTTTCATCCACATAATAATTCATGAAGTGTTAGTTTGATTACTGCCTCATATTTATTATGTTGTTTTGAAAAACAGAGGAGTATTATTTACATGCCTTTGATGAAAGTTTTGTTCACTGTTAATGGAATTCCTTTCCAATCTACTATCGATGGAATTATCGAACCTCGAAATAATCATTCAGTTTTAAAAATTAATTAATGCATTATTAATGCACTACGTTAAATGCACATTATCTTTTTAGATTTTTACTGAAATTAGAAGTTGAGATCCGTTCTGAGATCGATTATAGACAAGAGTGAGAAAAAAATCGAAATAAAGGTGGTATATCCTGCGTTTAAAATTTATATAAAATAATTATCCAACTTATTTGTGCTAAATCATTGGATATATTATGAATCCTTAAAAGGATCGGTGAAGTGATTCTTTTTTTGGATCGTTTAATTGATTTATGTTACTAGTCCAGTGTTGTTTCACTCACAATCGGAATGTTATTATGACAAAATGCTATTTATCCACAAATTTTCTGGAACCAGTTGAAAAACTGGTTTCTATGACTGCTACTTTTCCGTCATTTAAAATTACTGTTGATTGGTACGTAAGTCGCTCATATTAAGTTGTTGTTTAACATGATACCTTTGTTTAGTTTATATCATTTTGCGGTATAAGAGGGCTTATTGATATTATGATGCTTCAATATACTTCCCTGTGCAATATTATATCACCCTTCATCTTATATCTTACATTGATTAATTGGTATTTTTTTAAAATAATTATTTTCATATTGAATTTCAAGTAAGAAATGTTTCAAATTTTCCTTAATCAGTTTATGTCTCAGAATCATATTTCTATCATATTTGTTTCATTTCCTTGTTTTGAACATATCGGATATGAGCTATAATGTCATAGTTTCGTTACAATTTCTTAGCTTGATATCCATATTATTTCAGTTTTTGAAACAATTATTTATAAAATGAAAATCAAAATCATATTTATGGAGATTTATTTTATGTCATTAGATATTTCTAAACTAACATATGATGTTTTGATGCAAAATATTTAGGTTCTGAAAAATTTTTGTCGCAGTCTTTTTGATTCCTTCAATCTTAACTCTCCTTAATCATTTCGTACACAAATTCTAATATAGGTCTTTTTAACAGAATCGTATCTTGCAGTTGAAAGACAACGTTGAGCATGAAATAATGATGAAAAACAGTGCAAATGATAGTATAATTAATGGAAGCTGTGAGAATCATCAACGTCAGGTAAAATTTTAGTTTTTCAAGGAAATATATCTAAAATAAATTTATAATCTGAAAAGGAAAGGTATATCTGAATTTTGATTTGTTAGGAAAAAAATTAACTTCGACATTCGAAATCGGCGAACTGATTTCAATTTTGCGCTGAAATTGATTTGGAATTTTCTCTCGAATATGAAAATATGCTTAGAAAACTTCAGTCACTTTTTTTTTTAATTTCAATATCTATATAAATTGCAAGACAGCAAATTATACCATCTTTGACTTTCTTGCTTAATTTCGAAAAAGTTTGCAGCTAAACCTCTTTCTGCTGCAAAAAATTTTATCATTCATACTTAAGTTAATTTCAGATCGCATCGCTGGAAGCAAAATTAGTGCTGCATCGTGAGCAATTGGCAATGAAAGATGTTCAACTTCAGCGTCTTGAAGAGGAAATTGGAAACGCTCATCGATGCGTAAGATTAATTTTTATCAAATTTTGTTAAATTTTGGAATATATTGTGACAGAGAAGCAGTTGTCGGAATTCTCTTTCTTTTTTTTCATTGTTCTAAAATGACATACAAAACGAGTGATCTTTTCATATATCTGAGGTTGAATGGTGTTAATTTGTTTCCGTGAACGATCGTTAGTTGTATACATTACAGTTCGATTTTTCATATCATTCGCTATTTTAAATTTTACACTTTAGGAACATGAAAAGCATGCTTTTTTTTTTTTTTGCAGAATCAGCAACTGAATGCGAAACTTGGTTCAATGGCTGTTATAAATAGTTCTAATTTTCTAAGTCGAGAAAAAGAACTCAGAGTAGGTTCAGTTCTATGCATTAATTCAATTTGGAAAATTATATTGTGAGGTGATGCTATATGATGGTATGCTGTTGACTGCTTATATTATTATTGAAACATTCCAATTTTGGTATCGTTTTTAGTTCAAGTTATATCTTCGAATAAAAAGAAATTATGGGTAGGCAGATAATATCGTAAACGAGGAAGACGTGTTGATTTCACTGTTTGTGGATTACGTAGAAATGTAAAGTAACTGTGTCATGATAAGTACCAATCGTTTTTTGATGTGAAAACTGTTTGATAGGGATTGTAGTAATGATATCTGTGGAAATTATTTGGAAGGCTCAAAAGAAACATGATGTTTGAATATTATTTGTATCTAAATACATTAAATACTTTGATTACATTTAAATTTAAATATAGTTTATTCATCATATATATTCCAAATGTTTCAAGTTTCTCTTCTGCATTTAACACAATATATTTCACATCGGTCTTTATAAGCCCTGAATGATTGTTTATAAATGGAAAATTTGCTGAGTGAAAGTTTCACATTTCATTCCATCCTAACTCCTACTGCTTTCATAAATTCGAAACAATAAACTCTTTGATAATCTCAAAGTTTTTATCTCTTTCATTAATTTGGTTATTGGAAGGCAGTTTTGATCAAGATTAACAGTAATTGAAATTTATTCGAATTAATCATTTCATTGAAATTTTCCTTTAGTTTTGTTACAAAGTAAAGATCGAATTAAAATAGATGAAATTAGCTTATATGGGAAACAGGAAAAAGATTTCTTAACTGATTGCTCTGAAAACTTAAACTTCTTTTAAGATCCGAGCAGGTTTGCACCATATTTGTTTTATCCAAACTCTGTCTTCACCGAATTAAATAGGATCATATTGTAAAAGCAAAAATACACTAAATTTGGGTGTCGTTAATTGAAAAATTATGAAATTCTAAATTTCTGAAACTGTGCTTTAAAATCTAATTTTTGTTTGGCAAAGCCGAATTTTTAAGAGAACTTAATAGTATTGCATTCATGAAATATTTTCATTTTTTATCATTCTTATAAATAATAATAATACATAGAGTAATATAGATTTTTCAAATGAAGCTGTTAAAAAGACAAAACGCATGATGGAAATATGCTACATCCTAAAAATAATTGGATAATTGCATATTAAAGCAAAGATTTATAGAGTTAGATTTTCATGCTGACAATGGAGAAGTAAAATTTAAATCTGCAACGTTTTACCTTTACTGAAAGCTAGCCATAAGAATATGAACTTTTACCTAGAGTGCAGCATAGGTAACTGCAGAGTTGGATTTATCAGTCAACTCTGCAAATTCACAGGTACTGTCATACGCATCTATTACTTTGTCCACTGTATACACTATTAGATCCATATAATAAATGGTCAGTTTACATTAGCCGTTAATGCAGTTCTCAATTATTTTCCTACCTTTTATCACGAAATTTATAAAATGACCTGATCGGCAATTGTTTTCAGTTTTCGTATATAGTTCTTTGGATTATTTGCTGACAGTAATATTGAAGAGCTTCATATATCAATAATCATTATTAAGCTTTATATTTTCTCTTAAACTTTATTTTGTCGCAGTCAGGACATATTTGGCGAAATATTTCAATTACATTCAATCGCTAACATTAGTGACTTCTTCGGTTCCTTGTTTTGATATGTATTTGCAAAGTAATTTTGTCATTGAGCTGCAACTCAGCATTAAAAATTGTTTAAATTTTCTCGAAGAAATAAAAATAATGCAGTTTTCTACTAATTATTAAAATTTCCTAACGCATATTTTTTACCAGGAAGGACAAACAGCTGGGAAAGCTAAATAAGTTGCATTTTTTAAAAATGGCAGGATCATATTCCAGAATTATAATTCCAATGACAGCTATATTTATTTTTTTGATTTTTTAAACGCTAGAAAATAAAAAGAGGAGTAAATGATATGAATTTTTCATCAGAAAAGTTACATTGTAAAAAAAAGAAAAAAATTACTGATAAACTATTATCGAATATACTTGAGAGATTAATTTTTAAGTAGTGACTTATCATGTGCTACCAATAGCGCACTTTTTTCTCGTTCATCTCATCTTTAGCTACCCCATATTATGCTATCATCATCCACTTATATATAATCTGTAATGAGATCATTCAAGAAAAGCAGAATGGATTTGAAAATGAATTTACAGAAAAGTATCCAATCACTAGCATTTCTATGGATGGAAATTGAAGAGGCAAAATTTTTTACTGTACAACTTGGATTTGAAATGAGACGAGAGTCCCAGAAATGAGAAAAATCACTTTTGTGATGGCAATATTGTCAGCCTTATCATTATCATATTAGCAGAGAATAGCTGGTTTCATAGTACTGTTCGAATTATACAAAATAAAACTGCGATCTTGCAATTAAAGCTGATAGGGTAAATTTCGTGAATTTCTCTTTTCTACACTTTTTGAATCCTTTTGCAAGTGCAGTTATTTCTTTCTACTAATTTTCCTCAATTAATTTTTCTTCACTGAGAATTTGATCTGTTTAGAAATTTGAAATTTACAAAAAATATGTAGAAATTTGAAATTTAGTAATTTTCTCAGTATATGGATTCGTAGACATCGTAGAAGATTTTATGGATAAATTTGTATATTAGATGTCTCATCCACGTATTTTATAATCATTTATAGTGATATTTGCAATAATTGGTTTTTTTTTTCTTTGTTAATCATTTCATCTAGCAAAGCAAATAAGTTAATTTAATTTCCAATTCCATTTAAATTTCCGTATAATAAATAACGAAACTAACTGGAATCTTTTATCGTTGTACAGCTTTTCCTCTTCATAATTTTTTCCAAAGCTTCAAAATAATCGCATTGTTCGAATTTTTCAATTACATAAACAAGTGTTAATTACTTTAAACTATAAAAGTTAAAAAATTTCGAATAACTAATAAATCTTAACTGTGTTCAAATTAAGCTAAGCAGATTTGACAGAGCACAATTTTATTGATCAGACTGATTTTAATCTAACGAAATCTAACACTGATAGTTATATTAATAATTGTAGAGATGGCTTAATCAAAAAAGTAAAGACTGGCTTTAAGTCAAGTTTAACAAGTTTGTATCCAGTGACATCGTGCTAGTTGTAGGTTGTTAAGATACTATCACTTTCTCTTTCACATCAACATGATGCGATTTTCTTTTCATTTTTTTGCAAAACTAATTTTTACTATTGGTTTTCATGTAATCATTTATTTGCTGGTAGTTTTAACCGTGTTATTGATAGATGCAAAAGAATGTTATTCATATGATCAGGTAAGTAAAGTTTTGAGCTCATTTTATTAGTTTCATCTATTTGATAATTCTCCAATTATATTATTTTATATTGCTTTCATCCGAATGAAATTAATCTTTACCAAATGTTCCTTTTTTTATCTAATGAAGATATGTTGGTAGTTATGAATTTTTTTTCCTTTTTTCATTGTTGGTCTTATTAGGTCATTGAATAATTCTAGAAATTCAAAAAAATCCAAAAGGCTGAACTAATTTATCTATAGCAGATTGATTAATCATTGAAACAGCACTTGCATATTTTGTTACAGTTTGTTTTTGAGTCTCTTTGCTTCTTCAGTTATCAAAAAGAGATTTCATCTTTTAGATTAAACTTTTTTATTTAATGGTTGACCAAAATAAAAATATAAGAGATTTTGGAAATCAGGTGGGAAACATTAGTTAATTTGTTTCTGTTTTCCTTATTTTTCTTTGAAAGAAATGTTGCTAATTATTTAAAAGAGTCTTAATTTGCTAATTAAAATCTTAATATGCTAATCAATTTTAATTTAATTTTAAATTTTTTGTATTTTAAATTTAAATTTTAAATATTTCAAAGAAATCTTTTAAATTCCTCAGTAGATGGTGAATTAAAAGTAAAATTCATTCTTCACTATTTTTAACATCCTGACTAATTTATATCAAGTCTTTCTGAACTAGACAACGAAACAACTTTGCGTTTGTTGACACTTAACGAACTGTGCATAACTTGGAAATGCATTGAAGAAATATTATTTTCATAAACAAAAAGTTGGAAAATAGTATAAAACATTATATATATGTATGTATAGATTGCTGTTTTATAGCTAAACATGGAGTGGGTGTTTAATATTTTCGTTTATTTTAATAAGCTGGAGTTGTATTTTTTTCATATATTGTTATTGTTTAACTGTTCAATTTTAAAAACATCGCAGGGATTTTGAACTATTGAGCTGAATAACTTGTCAGTCATTTCTTCATGTAATTTAACTTATTTAGCAAAAAAAATAAATCCGTTTTGTTAAATTGCTATTAATTGATGGTGAGAACTAAATGATTAAGCAGGCTAATTTTGAAGAGTGTTGAGGAAATATTTAGAATGCTGGATATGATCCTAAAGGAAACAATGATGTGTTTTATTGACTATCACTAAGCAGTCACCAAGGTTACGGGTTTTGATTTATCCGATTAATGTCAGTGCAAGCATCAACAGCGATCATATTAAGTTAATTATGACAATTTTAAAAAATATGTGTCGAAAACCAGCAATTTTGAGCATTAAAAAGTACATGTAGCTTTGAAGTTTACAAAAGTGAACGGGAAAACAGCAGGAAAACAGCTGATTACTAGCTTTTAGTGTATTTAAGGATATGTTATTATGCCAATGAGATCGTTTTTCGAATTGTTATTTTTAGATCACTGGTGAAGTTAATAATTTTTGGAGTACGTAATTCTTTAAATTATAGTAATTATAGCAAATAGGACAGAAATGTTTTTATCACTGTTTTGCCTTTTTCATATGTTAAATATTATTATGATTAATATTACTAAATCATCATTTATGTTATATTGCAGTTTTTTTCCCGTTTAGTAGTTATCTATCTACCATCTTTATGCACTTTCCGATTTTAAAACTCAATCCATTTTGTCGCATTTTGTCTGGGAACAAGTTTTTTACATTTTTGTTATACTGGTGACTGCTTAGGTATTGATTGTATTCTCTTTTGCTTCTTCTCATCTTTAATTTCAAATCGTTTATCTATCGAAATGCCTTGTGTTTAATTTGTTGATTCATCATTGCCATTAAAATCATTTTTCATCAATCAGTAAGCAGAAAAAGTATTTCCATTTTTTTCCATGTCCTTGTTGATAACAACAATTTCACTTTCATTTCCTAATATCACATCTTTATTGCTGATATTTTGGAAAAATTCTTTAGAAATATTTATTAAAAAAAATCGCTTAAAAATCCGCCCTGAGAGACGACATATTATTATTGTTCCAAGATGATTATTCGGCTAGTAATTCTTTCATTCAAGAGATAATTTGATAAAATTGTCTAATTAAAGTAAAAATCTTCTGACATTGTCTTTTAGATTTTGGGAAAGAGCAAGAAATTCATTTATTTTACGTAAGAAGTTATTATTACTTTGAAACAACTAGTGTAGAATTTGTTTTTCATTTTTTCCTGAAAGCTTTCGAAACATTTTTTGTTTTTCTGTGGATTCCTTCACTTTTCATCTATTCTTTAGATTGTTGAATAAATCCCAAATGTAGTAGTTAAGTTTGTCAAGTTAATTTATTTCTATTTTAATTGCAGAATCTGTGGACTTCGATACGAAACTTTCAATTAGTTCACAATATAATCGATAGCGTTTTCACAATATTCTTTCTGATCAATTTAAAACAGCAGTTGATAGCATATCACGAAGAGCTATTAAAAATTATTCACAAATAGACCTCTGTCATTTTTTATAAATTCAAACTTCAACTCATTGCCATATAATGATGATGAGCCATTAATCATCATTATTATAATCATGCTATTTCTCTCAAAATATTTTTCTTCCAATTCTTTAACTATTTATATTCGAAAGTTTAATAATTATGTGAATACCACATATTTTTGAGGTTATTGCGGCAATTTATTTGTTACATATCAATGGATCTGGTGAAATCAGAAGAGCGAAAGAATATTTCAGTGTTATTTTTTTATTGACGAAATTTCCCTAAATACAAAATTCCTTTTTTTGAATTTAACAAAGAGCGCTTTCATCATCTTGATATTGTTGAATGTAAATTACGTTACAGATATCATTCGATTATTGACAAGAAATTAATTTTGCTACAGCAAGAATTTCATTATGCATAAAATGGTTCAATAAACTTTAGAGAGGTACAAAGATAAAATTCTGGTCTGTGTTAATTCCTTGCTATGTTATTTTTCTTCCATAAGCATTTTTTCTCGTTAAATAATTTTCTTCTATTATTTACAAACACTTTAAATTCTTAAATACCATCTTCAGTGTGATCTAATTTGCTTGTTTCAAATTAAGTAAATGACTAAGGAAAATTAGTTTAGTAAGAGTAAAAAAAAAAAAATTTACTTTAATGTTTGATGAATTATGAGCAATGGATATTCTTATTGATTAATGGCCGTTTAAATGAATGTTAAACATTGATTGCACTCATTGATTTACTAATGTAATAGAGTTAATTTTATCTAAAAATATTTTGATAGAGGAGAATAGGTAACCAGTTTTATGAATATAAATCTATTAGCTAGGCAATTATTCGTCCTTTCAATAACATTTCTTTTCATATTGTTGCCATTTAATTAATTAATTCTTAATTTAAAATATTTAAGAAAGAAAGAATGTATGTAATTGACTGTAAACTGTATAGAGACGATTAAGAAAAGAGGACAGAGTATCTTTGTAAAACTTGTTTTCCATTTTTTCCACGACGAGACCAGCGTTGCGTATCTAAGATCGCTTTGATCATGATGAAAGTGTTAGTGATTGATGCTGTGTTAGTTCTTCTTCCTTCAATATTATTGAAATATTTGCATAATTTTCCTTTCAAAATTATTGCTAGCGGCAATTTTATTATTGCTGTATCCTAAATATTATAAAATTTAGGCCTTTTCTTTCTTCAAAGTTATGTAAATAAAACATAGTTATTGTACAATGATTAAAAGTCAATGTTGCTGTAAGAAAAAATCGATTTACCAAGTATAATTGTGGCAAATATTTTGTAAGCTAATTCTAAATATTTTTTTTTTAAATGCTTACTCTTTAGGACTTTCTTCCATATATAATTTAATCCCGCTTATCAGAAATCAATTTTTAATTTTCGATTAATTCAAATATTTGCGCGGAAAAACTGTTATGGGATTAGATCAAGTTATCTGTCTTTATTGCATGCGTCATACATCTCTCGAAAAGTTTTATCAAATTTCGGAACTATTAAAAAACCTTTCAAAAAAACCAAAAGTTTTTTAATTGTTTAGATTCAAAAAAAAAACCCAAGTTTTTAAATTGTTTAGCAGTCTTTCCTCTTAAATTAAATGAGAAAATAGCAAAATTTCAATATGGGAAGCTAGTAAAGCTTTCAGATGATTAATTAGGAATTTTTGCAACTTCCGTTTGCTGCCCATATTTGCTATTCTTTCACTTACAATTTCTAGAACAGTGATGATTGGATTTGGTTGTAAAGTCAAATTACTGTTTTTTTATTATAGCGAAATGTTTATTTTTAATAATTCTTTTAGTTAAAAGTAATATCAATAAATGCATATAATCATCTTGGTAAACATGTTTGCAACGATTTCTCCATCTTCTTTCATAGAACATTTTTAAATCTTTCGTTATAATTTTCTACGTCTTCCTCAATCTTCAACTTTCTTCACTTCTTCAAATACTCATGAGATCTATATGAATCGAAGAGTTAGATTTAAATCTCGATAATACTGAGATAGAGCTTCTAAGAAGCTATTAATCTTTGATTTAAAATGCCATATTCAGATGTTTATAATAGAGTGCAATGATATTATAGTCATTCAAAAAATAAAGATTCGTGAGTTAGGTAGAACTTGTCCATTAAATTGTTTACTCGTTTTCGTGCAACCATAAAAATCGATTTGTAAATAGATGTGCACTGTTATTATGTTGTTATATTATGCTAGAATTCGAGTTCTACTAATCCAATCCTAATAGTTATTGCTTCATTTTGAAACATTTAAGGTATGAATTAGCCTAAGAGCAGACCATCTTGAAATTTTTGTTGACCATTAGTGTTAGAGCTTTTAGCTTGAGATTAAACGCTTTCTGGTGTAATTTCTTGCGAGTGAAAAGTTTCCCATATTGTTTTACGGATTTTCACTACTAGATTTATTCATGAGACGAACAATTGTCATCTAATCGATGTATAAATAAGAAGCTGTCTGAATAGAGAATATTTTGGAATGAATACAGTTAATGTTGAAATATTACAGGCAATAACAGATTATCTTCTAAACTTCAACGAATTGAATTCAAAATGAATATTATAAATGAAGTGGACAGGTTAGAAGTGCGTTAGTTCGGATTTATCATTAGTGAAAAGTAGAAATATCTCTTCAAATTTCATTTTTTTATATTAATTTATCCATGCCTTTTCTAAAAAATGCTTTACTTCGTCATTACTTTATGGAAAAGTTTTATAAATAAAGGAAAACGGCAAATATTTATGGGAAAAGTTATGAGTTAAGGTTGGATACGTTGATTGAAATACTGGTAGATTCCATAAGTTATAGTTTTTCAAATAGTAACCAACGCTGATCATGAGGTGTAAGCTTCATTTTATGTTTCCAGTGGAAGAATTAAATTTGCTGAATCAAGTAAGACATTTAGCAGTGAAGTTATCAATAAATCCAGACTACTCAGCCATCATTGCAGATAGGGTGGTAGAATAGTTAAACCGAATGAATTATCAATTCATTTCAAGTTTTAAATTTGAAATTATATGACTAATCGATAAAATTTAATTTATCTTTAAAAACAAGAATTTTGACGTGAAGATTTCCAGCGTGCGAATATGCTCACCCTATAGTGAGAAATGATTGATATTCAATTTTTTTGATCTTTACGAAAGGAAAAATTAAATGAAAAGACCGAATCACAGAAACCCTATCAAAGATTTTTCGTGAACAAAATTGAAAGGATGAGAATGACTAATTCCTAAATCAAGCATGAATAACACATTTACTTGCGTATTTACTTATTTACTGTTTACTGGGTATTTACTTAAGCATTAACTTAATAATTTTCTTAATCATTAATTTAAGTTCGTGAATTTGCGTACAGATTTTGACTTTTTAAACACGACTAGAAGTGTAGTTTGGATTCGAAAAACTGCCGCAGTACATATGGGATGGCTCAAAAGTTTTTAGCTAGTGCACAGTTAAGAGGAAATCATCCATTCAATTTTTTAAAGGACGATCAGAAAGAGAAGGAATGCTTAATTGTTTAATTAAAATTTAGTGGAACTTAGACTTCTTTAACTGATAATTTTATTTTACAGATATTCAATTAAAAATATGCTTTTCAATCGTCTTCTAAATTGAATTTCAAACTTTACTAACATTGAGGAGTGTCAACAGTATTTGATAATTTCCCTATTTCGAATGTAATCATCACTAATGATATTTCTTCTTTTCCACCATTATGAAGTTATTTCCACCATAGTTTAATCTACATGTATGGATTTCAAAAATTTTTCAATTTGCAGAAAGCTCTCAAAGAGCGTACTTCGGAATGTGATTCGTTGAAAAAGAAGGTGGAAAAATTCGAGAGAGACCGGTAAATAATCATTTATTCACAACAAATTCAACATGGAAATTTTTTGAACTTAAATGATACTTAAATTGGTCAAACCACAACAAATATAAGTTGTTTTATTTATGTTAATGATATTGTACTTATTAAAATCGAAAAGAAAATATCACAAAAAAATGCTACTTCAGGAATTTTGGGCTTTTTTTTAAAATAAATTGCTTGAAAAAGTTTTCCTGTTGCAGAAAAAAGAAATTTTCTGAATTTGTAATTTTTCGTTCCTTTATCCATATATTATACCTAATACTTCTTGTCCCAGTCCTTTTTCTGGATTCTTATCAAATTATTAACGTTCACGAATCACTTTTTATATTCTTAAATGAAACTATTCAGTTGCTTTTATCTGTTAGTAAAAAGGATTAAACCGTTCTTCGGTTAAATGATAATTAGCTGTATAGGTTTATCAGGCTGATTGCTGTAGATTTGGGCTTTTTGAAAGGTTATTTTGAGCATAGAAGTTAAGCCAGCTAATAATTCAAGTGATAAATTAAAGAAAAAAGCTGAGTGATTTAAAGCGAAAGGTTTTATACTTATACTTATGGAATGTATGAGGAAAAAAAAAGATTTTCGGAATTAGACTATTTTCAATCAAAGGTATAGCTTCAATATTTCAGACAACAATGGGAAAATCAGAAGCGGGCCCTGGAAGCGAAGCAACCAATAGATGTCCAGATGCTGCAAGGCCAAAAACGGGAGCTGACCATGCAATTGGATCGCGAACAGGCCGAAAAACAAGAGCTTTTCATGCAGGTGTTATTTTTTAGAAATTTTTTTCTTTCTTAAAACGAAAAAGATGGCATCTTATAATGCATCATTACTTGTCTTATTCCTCTAAATTTTTAACTGTAGTTACTTGCTAAGGCGCAAATTAATAATCCATTTTCAGAGTATTATAGATAATCGAATGATGTAGTCATTTCAATGTCATTCAAAAAAAATTGACTTAAACATGAAGCTTAAGAGTAAAGAGGAACTCATGCTAGAGTTTAAAAGCCAATCATAATTGAAGATTTCATTAATTTTAATTTTAGATTAACAGTTTGATAGCACAGTTAGCAGATGCGAACCGAGATACTTT
Source organism: Mansonella ozzardi (assembly GCA_029876185.1). Taxonomy (NCBI): domain Eukaryota; kingdom Metazoa; phylum Nematoda; class Chromadorea; order Rhabditida; family Onchocercidae; genus Mansonella; species Mansonella ozzardi. The sequence goes on from JARVGP010000103.1 coordinate 15,548, forward strand.
AGACCATCAGCAGTATAATGTATTAAAAGACGAAAATGAAAAGTTGAAGAAACAAATCACCGATATTCTGGTTGGTTACTTTTTGTTTTTTCCAAAGTAAGAGCACATCAGTTTTTATAATGTATAGAAGCTAATAGAAAATATATTTTCTAAATGAAGTTGATATTTCTTTGCTGCTAAACTTTTTAGAAATGATCATTCAAATAATTTGCGACACTATAGATTTCAATAATTACGCAATAATAATATTACAATGATCCCATGTTTAATATTGCTGACAATTTCAGGCTACTCAATCGGATCTTAGTACAGATGTACATGATTTGCAAGAGGAAGTACGATGCAAGAATCGGGAAATAGAAAATGCTCAGGATGAATCAAAAAGACTTCGTTTGATTATGGATAACGAAAAAATCCGATTAGAAAGTAATATTGAGGAGTTGCAGCGCGATTTACAGATGAAATCAGCTGCACTACAAAGCTTAATTCTTGTCAAACAGGTGAGATGACTAAAATGTTGTTGTTCATTTCATATATTCGATATCATTCTTTCTTGATTTTGTTCATAAATGTAATCATTCTAGGATATTAAGACGAATGAAGCAAACTCAGCAATGATAACTCGATTAACAGTGGAAAATGAGGAACTGCGAGGTCAGATTGATGAAATAAAAAATGAGGCCAAGGAACGTATTTTCGAAATTGAGGAAATAAATTCGGAGAATAAAAAAGTAAGCATTGACGTATGAACATGGAAATTTCTTTAATGAAATATTAGATCACTCCTATAAAATTGACTGTTAAAAAGTTCTATAAGCTCTCTTAAAAGCTTCATCAGAAGTGTAGTTTCCTTAGGTTATGTGAAGTTTTTTGATTAATTTAGCTTAATCATTATTAATTCAGCTTATCATTATTAATTTAGCTTGTCATTATTAATTTACTTATTCATGAATTTTTTTGATTTTCACAAGTATATGAGAAGGTTACCGGCTAAGATAATATAGTGCTATTTACTGTTCAACAGTAAAACTCATGTTTTAAGATATTTGTAAAAATTCTTGTTGCAGAATTTCTTTTTCATTTTGTTTAGAAAATTAGCAATCTTCAAAGCGAGTTGAATTCTATGCGAGAAAATGCAAGAGAGAAGGAAGCGAAATTATCCAAACAGTGTCATGTAATTTTATTGTTTCTCTTAAATTTTACATTTCTTCATCATAGTTCACAAATTGGCATTAAATTTGTTATTAAACCATCTTTAATCTTAAAATTCATATTTTCTTTTTAAGTTCGAAATTTTGCTGAAGTTTCCTGTAATGCAAAGGGAACTAAATTCCGCTCTAGAAATATGCAAAAGAGGGAGCTGAATTATCTTTCATACGAAACAATATAAACAGACTTCACTCAATAGTCGGACATTTCCAGATGTAGAGTTGTAAAGTTCGCGACTTGTGGACTGATTTAAGATTCACATAAAAGTGGATCAGTGCTAACATAGATTGCAATGAAAGTTTGCTTTCTAGGACCTGATTTCAAGATGCTTCGAAATTTTCGTGAAAATCAGTAAGATTTTAGAATGGAAAAGTGTACCCTAATCAGTAAAAAGAAAATTTCATCAGCATTCATTAAAATGGATCATTTCAGGAAGTACATGAAATGTCACAACTTCGAGAGACTTTGGAGAAATATAAATTAAATGTGAAAAAAATAAATGAACAATTGGAAGAAAGTCAAAAAAAATTAGCAGAATGTGAGAAAAAGTATGTTTCTGAATATTTTAATGACAGATGCATTTTTATAAAATATTGCTTATGAGATTGATGAAATCAATCTCTTTTTTTATATTTCATACTCTCAATAATATCGGTCATTGAACTGACGAAGATTTCTTTTGAAGAAGTTTGCAACATGTAAAATCATTTTCTTGTTCTAAATTACGAGTTGTTGCAATTTTTGTAAAATCAAAATCAGTAAAATATTCAATAAATGAACAAAAAAAAAAACAGAAAAGAAGAATGAGATGGGTTTTAGAAGCACATTCGAGTCTTAAATCTGAAGGAATTGAAAGTTGATGTATAATTTCTCCTTTATTGCCAGAAATGCCATTATTTTCAATGTTAATTTATTCTTATTACACTAATGCATTCTCCAAATATCATCTTGATGGATCGGGATCAATTATCACATTGTTGTTAGGATGGGACAATTTTTGTCCTCAATTTTTCTTATTTTAGCATACTATTCATATTGATTTGTTGTATTATTTCTGCGCAGTAACATCACTGTAACTTGTAGATTTGGATCCGGCAAATTAAAATATAGTTTTATAAATGAATAATGTATTTCTTGTTTATGATGTTTTTACTTATTGTACTTGATATCTTTAATAAGGTATGATACTTTGGAAAAGGATTCCGAAGCGAAAATCACATTGAAAAGTGATGCTTTGGCAGATGCTAAACAGAAATTTGAAGAGAAAATAAAGCAACAAGAAGTGAAATTTAATGTTAGTTTTCATTTTTTTTCAAATTTTTACAGATGTTTTCTATAAGTGCCTTCGTACTTCTCATACACTATATAGAAGTATGATTAGTGATTTTTTGATTTAATATATTTAAGATACTCTTGCCATATTACTATTCGCTTTTCACACAGTCGATAAAGTAACCTGGTCTCGGATTTTCATGTTTTTCATTTTATATGACAATTTTTTGCAATTTTCTGAATTAATTTAAATATTACGCATTAATATGCAGAAGGAAGGTAAATAAATCTTTTGGCTTTTATTTTAGAAGTTGGAACAGCAATTAAAAATAGAAGAGATGCGAGCACAAGAAGCAGAACAGGAAGCAAAGAATTATCGGTTAAAAATCAGTGATGTAGAAGAAGAATTAAAGGTTTTGAAAGTACAAATTGATGAACAGCGTAATATTGATGAGCAGGTAATATTTGAAACTAATATTGCTTTTACAGACTTATTTCGATCATTTTACCGCATTAAGAAGTTACATTAATTTCGGTTATGCTTTTTGTCTTTTTTTTTGATATTCTTATTGCGATCCCGATCTTTGTGATTTAAATGCTACATTATGCTTATAACATTAATAGCAGGTGATAAGTTAAATATACGAATGCTAACTATGGAATGACCATGAATGTAGAAGAAAAAAGTGGGTTTAGAGTAGCTGTATAGAGTGTAATACTGTAATGATATCCAGGGCTTATGTTTGCAGTTGTATTACTCAGTATGTATTGATCACTTCAGATGATGTACATGTGAAACTCATTTCAGATACGATTATTGCATGAAGAACTGAAACAGGCGAAACGCAAAATATCTGCTCAGGCCTCGGATCTCGAAAAAGCTGAAATGGATGCTGATGTTGGTATAAGCTGTACAAATTAGATTTTAATAGTCTTTTATCTATATTTCATTTTTTCTTTTTCCTTGTTTGGAACTTTAATTTTATTTAACTTTTCTCTAATTCTTTAGAGACGCTAAGTTCATATATTTTTCGGATTTCAAGGATAGTATAATCATTAGTTCACACTTGGAGACTGAGCTAAGTAAGACGAAAATAGGAGACTTGATGTGTCACGGTAAATTGAAGAAGTAATTATGTTAGTAAAAACATTATTTAAAAACATTATTAATGTTGGTGATTCACTTATTCTTCAAAATTTGTTTTTAGGAAGCGGAGCGTTCCTCTCGAGAAACTATTAACGAGCTCGAAGAGGAAGTTCGTTCTCTTCAAGAAAAATTGAAAATTCTAGAAATTGGTGAGGAGAAACAAAGCAAACGTCTGTTATTGGTTGAGCAGGAAAAGATAGAAAGTCAAAAAATTAGGTAAGAGAAGTTTGCCGATTTCAAACTTTGCAAACTTCAAAATCAAACTTTATCTGCCAATATTTATTAGTGAACTGTTCCAAAACAAAATTTTTTTCGTTCTTCACTTATCTCGTCCTATTTCTGAATTCAGTGAGGAATACGAAAAGAAATATGAAATGTTGACAAAGGAGTTTGAGAAAGTTCGCGCTACATTAACTGATACGAATACAATCCTGGAAACACTTAAATCTGAGAATGCGAAGCTGCAAGCGAAAGCAAGTTTGGAAGATGAAGTGCTCACTTTAGCTACCTCATTGCAATCAGCTCGGGATGAGATTAGGTTTGTTCAGCTATTTCCAGCTCATACCGTCTTTAAGTTAAAGTACTGAAATTTCTAAGTTTCATGAGTGCTAAGAATTATGTTGAGCGAAAGTTTTAGATTGGTTAATAAAAAAACGTTTGCAGAATTATGATATGATTAACTTTGCATCTTACTTTATGGCACCACAAAACAAGCACTGAAAAGTATTTTCTAATAATTTCGTCATTTCTAATCAATTCTAAATATATTTAGTATAAAACACGATGAAATCGTAAAACTCCGGAAAGAATTACATGAGGTGCAAGAAGAAAATGAACGTCTGTTGATGGATATTGATGTACAAACGAAGACATTGCAACAAGATGCTCAGTCGGCTCGATTTGAACAGGATGAATTGAGAAAAGAAATGGAAAAATATAAGGTAAACAATAAATTCAACTAAATCTGGTTATATTAATTTTATGTATTTTGAAATTAAAAAATGATCAAAGGAAGAATTTATTTTTATAAAATTATTTACAAAATAAATCAGCAGTAGTACATTCTTACTAATGCTTCATTTCGTAAAGCATGTTAGATTCAATAATTTCAAAAAATACAGAATAAAAAATTGTGTAGTTTAAATTAAAATTTGAAATTCTCAATATTTGTATACTCTTTTATTATTTCAGAAAAAAAGTTTCTTCGTTATTAAATGAAATGCTTTTTCTAGAGTGATAATATTGTTGAGCAGCAAAAGAATAGTCTTATTTTGGTTGAACTTAGGAATGAAATTTCGAGGCTTCAAGAACAAATGACTGAAAAGGTTATGCAAAATTCATTGAATTACAATATCAAGGATGTTTTACATTTATTCCAAAAGAATATCACTGTTGTATTTAATTTGTAATTAGACATCCTTAAAAAAGAAAAAAGCTTTTTTTATTTACATTAAGTTGTTTACGTTTTCTAAATCAAGGAAAATTTGTTATTATTTCTTAATTATACAGGAAAGAATGTTCACATCGGAAAAAAGTGATTTGGAATCGAAATATGGAAAAATTTTGATTGAAACGAAGCAAGAGTATGAGCAGCGGATTGCTGAATTGAATAAAGAGTTGGAGAAATTGAAAGCTTCTGAAAGCAGTAAAATTGATGAAGTAAGTTTAAGAGTTATAAAAAAAATTTCAGTGATGATAATTATCAGAAGTGCACTTCAGAAGTGAACTTTAGGCTAATACAAAATTAATGGTTTATTTTTAATTTCCTGTCGCACTTCCAAAATTTTCTTTCACTTTAAAATAACTTCTTCTTTTTCGATTCTAAAGACTGAAAGTTTTTGTGTGTAATCAATTGTTAGTAATAGTCGCCTGATTTCCTTGATATTCGTGTAATAATTAAATGTTTATATAAGTGCAATGATCTTTCTGTTCTAATTCTTTCTAATATGAATCCTTTTGTTTTTTTCATGATATTTGTGGAACTGTATTATTAATGCATAATTATGTTATCTTATAGTTGAATGCTGTAATAATGAATTTGAAGAAGGAATTAGCCGCCAAGTATGGCAGTATTGCATCTTTTAGAATTGATGACCATCGTGAATTTCAAAATGGAAAAGCACAAAATTTGGATTTGATTAGATTTGATTTGGAAGAAAAATTGGCCACTTTAAAAGAATGCATAGCTGATGTACTGGAGGAAAAATTATCACTCGAACAAAGTGACTGTCAACCAGTGATAATCAGCAAAGCTACTCAGATAAAGACAGGAGTGAGAGACGGGGTACATATAATTTCTGTGAACAACGATGATGAAGAAGAAGCAGTAAAACGAGAGGATTGTAATTTTGCTAACAGGAGTTATAGCACAGTCACTGATCGAATTTGGAAATCCAAATCAAGTAGTGAAATTTGGAAGTTAAGAGCAGAGTTAGCTTTTTTGAAAAAGCAAATCAAAGACGAAGAAATGAACAAAAAGTGCGTTCAGGAACATACCCGGACATTTCAAGCAGTTCAGGAAAACCAAGAAATTTTGGATTTGATTAAAGAAACAGAAAGCGATAAACTTGAAACCAAAAAACATTTGGATCCATTTGAGGAACAGATTAAGATGGCGTCAATAAATGTCCAAGAATACCGGGAACAATATAAACGAGAAGTAGAAGAAAGAGATTTGGACATCGCTAGTTTGAAGAAAGATATTGAAAATTTAACAAATGATATGAGGTCTTGCATCGAACGTCTCCAAGAAAGCAATCGTCTGGAAGAACGAAACAAAGTGATCGAGTTTGAAAATAAAAATCTTGATGAATATTCATCATTGGAAATGAAATTGACAAAATTAAATGAGCAACTCGTAATGGAAAATGAAAATACTAAGAAATACTTTGAAGAAAAAGTGAAGGATCTTAATCAACAACTGGATAAAGCTCATCAAACTTGTGAATTATCAGGAGTGGAAATAGATCGATTGCGAGAACAATCTGAAAATTTGTCAAAGGAAGTGAATCAGTTGAAAAATTTTCTAAATATTGCTAATACAGAGAAGGAACAACTCAAAGCAGAAGCACTCGAGCAATTAAAGAGAATAGAACAACTATCATGGTAATTATAATTTCTTTTTGGTAGTCATTATTTAAATGAAAAAGCACTGAGTCGTTGTCAGTAAGCATTTTCTATCAGAATGCAATTTCGATTCATTAAAAATGTTTGTCATCTACTACTTTTTGTCGTCCGAAATCTTTTATCTCACAAAGTGTAATATTTGCTGTAAAATGCTTCTGTCAACTTATTGCTGCTTTTACTACTACTTTGTCAACAGTACTGATGAAAGTTTTCTGAAATTTTACCGTAACGCTAATATTTGAATGTACTTGTTGGCGTTCATTTTACCGTCCTGCAATTCATATTTCCCTATTATTGTTTAAAGTCTTGGGCTGATTGAAATCTGGCTTAGGAAACCATAATCTTTGCCTCAGATTTACTTCACTAAAATTTGAAAGTAACTGAATTAGTAATTTACTTAGTGACTTAAATATTACCATATTGTTAATCAGTTCAAATGATATTTATCATGCTTCATTTATTTACTCAATGATATCATGCTTTTTGCGTGTTACTGTGCTTATTTTTTGAACATGCTTAATTATAGAGCTTATTCTTTCAAGAAGAATTTGCGAAAGTTTAAATTAGATCAATTTTTTGTTTAAATTTTAGAGCTTTGCCTCCCGCTTCGCTGTCGCTAAACACTTTCTGTATTACAACATACATTACTCCCTATCTGTAACTTTTTGATTAAATTTAATCCAGAACGTAATGGGATATTTTCCTCTTAGAGGATAGTTTTATTTTTATCGAAGGGAATCATAGATCTGAGTGGTTCTTGTTTTACAGTGAACGGATGGTGCTAAAAGTAACTCGGCAACAGTTAGATGAAGCGATAGCGAAAGGTGAGCGTGATGCTCAAGAATTAGCAAAATTAAAACTTCAGGCTAAGAATTATGAAGACTTGGAAAGAGATGGACAACAAGAGCTCCATGATTTGCGCCAACAAATTCAGACCATCGAGGTCTGATCACAGGCCTTTTTGATTTTGATAGCTACTCGAAAACACATTTTAATTGTTATGTCTCATGAAATGCATTGTATTATTCTTACTTTCATAATAGTTTTTCTCCTGCAATCAAATACATCTTTCCTTCTTCCGATAATTACAGTTAACATTTATGACTATGAACAGTAAAAACCATATAAAATTTTATGAAGATTTAAGGTTAAATCTAGAACATTGTTGCTCCTAATAGACAATAGTAATGATTGTTTTAAAAATTTTTTTTAGGAAAAATGGAAATTGGAATGCAAAAAGAGCGAAATAAATGAACAAGTATTGAAAAAGGAACTTGAAGAACTAACTAAAACAAACGAAACATTCACTGAGAACATCAAAAGGCTCACTAATGAATTGGATTTTGAACGAAAACGAAACATTGATTTAGGTTTGTTATAGACAATGTTGATTATGATATTCATTTAATTACAATTACAATATTCATCATTTAGATTCAAGCATTGCAAGATAATTTGATAGAAACTTTTTATCAATTAAGACTGTTAAATTTGATAAATGTATATCCTTGCATCTCTGCTTTATTTAACTACTTTAGTGGAATAGTTTCTTTAATTTTCGATATTTCAGAAATCGAGTTTGCTCGTTATAATTCGAATTTTAGATATCGATAAAGCACATCTTTTGAGTGAAGTTGAACAGCTCAAAAATGAACTTGACTCGCTAAAGACAAAAAGCACGTTAGAAGAGGATTCATCAGACATTAAAAAAAAGGTAAAAGTTTAAAGACAGAATTCAAATTGCAAATTTAAAATGTTGTTATGAGCTGTTTTAACGAATGCTTTTTTTCATAGTTTCCAAAAGTTAAATTATTTTTTGAACTTTTCATGCTTATAATTAATTTAGGAACTGTAAATGCTTTGAAAAGAATCTTTTTGGAAGAGGTGCATATTGTAATTTCATAAAAGTAATCTATCTTATTTTCTAGAAATTGAAAAAATTATTTGCAAACTTTCTTATTTAATAGCAACTTGCTGCTTTATTAATTGAAACTTTCAGAATCACTATGCAGTTTATTGATATAGAAGCAGATAATTAATCCCCAGCTGAATTATTTCAGCTAAGCGAATTAATGGCAGAAAATGCTCGCTTGGCTGGTGAACTGTTGAAAGAGCATAATTTTTTGGATAAAAAATTGAGTAAGCAAGATCAGCAAATAGAAGAATTGTTGAAAAAGCAAGACGAATGTTGGAAGGATAAGGAGAAATTATTACGGGAAGAAAATCGAAAGGAATTGACAAAGCTTGCGGAGAATTACGAGAGACGGTTGCAGCATTGTAACGAAGAGTGGACAGTAAAGTCGAACAATCAAGTGGAATTATTGAAACGAGAAATCGGAAAGATGAAAGATGAAAATAATGAGTTGCGAAGTCAAAACGAAAGGTTAATTTTAGAAGCAAAATATTGGAAATCTTGTGTTCCTCAGGAAAAAATTGCCAGCTGGTTCATGGGATCAACCGAAATTTATTATTCAGTTATGTAGTCGTATGAAGCATTACCTATGTATCATATGTTCAAGCAATAAGTTTTTAGTTGAAGGCTATTTGCAGCATCCCTACGCTATCATATCATGAAAAAATTGGAAGTGGAAAAACTGATGAACTATTGCAGGCCTCATTAGCGGAAGAAAATGAGAAATTGAAGAAAGACGTCGAAATGTAAGTTTCATTATGTTTTGATCTGCTAAATCGTTTTCACATAGATTATTTAGATTTCTTGGAATTAAACTTCCAATAGTGAAAGTATGTCTTTTTGAAATAATACGGTAGCTTGCAGTATCAAAAGGCATTTTGCTTACAAAGACTACTGGAAGTTTAATTTTTTAAAAAACAGCTGAGACTCAGAAAATCCAAATTCTGTTCATTTTCTTATTAAAATTTAATTACAAATCATAGTATTTAGGCTATTTATCCTTTTATAAACCTGTTTATTCGTTTGAACTTTTTTTTTTTTTTTATTATCTGTTATTTGCACATTTATTGCTAAGATTTTCGTTGCTATTTGGAGCCAAAATCTATAAGTACAACATTTACATTTTTGCAAAATTCGAATTCACTGTTTCTCTCTCAAATCAATCTTCCAATTTCCGTTTCACATTTTACAGAAAGTTTAACTTCTCACTAATTGATAACTGCTAATTTATGTTAGGAAACCACTTCCTAATTTATTATATTTGTACTTAAGTTTAACTTCAACTTTTTGTATTGTGTTCTTTAGGGAGATTTGACCCCTATACCACAGGTGTTTCCTGACTTCCCATTTTTGTTCATGCATTTATTTATCTGTATCCCAAATGAAGTATGTTTACACAACATATTATCCTTTCCCAACTCATTTCCCAAATATATTATAGTTCACGTTTCAATGGAATATCGCTTTTACCTTTTTTCTTTCCTCCTTCATTTCTTTTCGCGGCAGGACGTCATTATGATAAAAGCAATCATAAGAATATATAAATTATGAATCTATGCATTCAAAGTTCATGGAAAAAGCGAAGTTGGATTCTCGAATCATTCCAAAATTGAAGATTTTGGAAGAAGTTTCTATCAAGTTTTTATCTTGCTTGTTTTAAACACGCTAACTAATAAATGATAGAAATCGAAAGCTGTTATTTTCTCTTCAATTAACTGTTAATTGATTGAAAGATAAATGAGCAGCAGATAAACGATAAAACAGCTTGTGATTTGATTTTAGACTTAATCATATAAAAATCATATTTAAAGTTGAATCAGCTGTTTATAATCTAGACAGATATACATCTAACGATAATTTTGACTGATTGCTAAGAGCTTTTCTCTTTCTTTCAGAAGATTTAGACCGGATTTAGCTAAGAGTATACAGAAGATAACTTGAACAATATTTCACTTCCCGTAGCACTATCCATTAATGGTCGTTTATCGAACATTAATGCAAACTATATTACTGATTACGTAATAAAGTTTGCATAAGACAGCCAAAAAATCAATGGAAAATTTATGTCATTAACTTATTTAAGAGAAACATCTTTCTACGAAAATAGCTATATTTTAGTTTCTTGAATTAAAGATCTCATCGTTTGCTGATGAAATGGTTTATATTTCAAGAAACATTCCACATTATTAAAGATTTCTTTTATTTTTCATGAAATTTTTTAGGAAATTCCAAAAAATCTTAGATAAAACAGCACATTTTTTTCTGGATACTTTTTTTTGAAAAAGATCATATAAAGAGTGAAAGATATTTGCATCATTAAAAACCATCTATGTTTGTAAATCTTTGTAAGCTTAAGCTTTTGGTTTTAGAATGTCAAATGAAAATTTCATAAAACAGTCCTAAATTTTTACTTCTTGACAATTTACTATTGAGATAGAGTTGATTCGATGTGCAATGTAGTATGAAATAGCCAAATCAGATGGTCCCTAATTTATACTCATTTCTTCACAATGAATTTATAACATGTACTTAACAAGTACTCAAAAGTTTTATGATCCAGGAAGGATACAATTGCAAAGCGTGAAGGTTTAAGAAACAGAATCGCGCTGGAATATTCCATTTCGGTGCTTTTTTTAATGCGCAATCATTTAGTCGGATTATAAATATGTTCTACATAAGATGGACTTTCCAGATTCTGAAATTACGTATTATGCTACTTGTGAGACATTACAGAAGTGTCTATAGGATGTAAACAAATCTTATAAGCTGGCTGCTAATTTGAATATTTGAACTGAATTTTCAAAATCTATCAGAATTGATGAACTATTTAGTGATATATCAAAGATGTTGCTTCTTATCATATGTAGTAAAAATTAATTTTGTAAAAATTTCAATTTTGATAAGAGTGGCGATTCCTAAAAGGAATACTTATGTAAGATAATAAATAAGAATAAAATCTTATCAGTTCAATAAAGAGTACATTAACGATTTTGTAGCGATGAGCATTTAAAATAGCTTTTGATATTTTCACATATGATTTCAAATTTTTCAGTGTTCATATCAATATAAAAAATAAAAAAAAACTCATTTGTTTATATCAACAGAAATAATAAACATATAGGATCAAGCAAAAGAGCTGATTATTTTTTTTCGGAATATTTTAAATTGTTATTGTACTATTACTTTCATATTTTCCCACAGAGAAAGTTGGAGAAATTTTTAAAGTAGTTTCAAGTGTCATTTCAGGAAAAAGTACATAATAGTTCTTCATTCAAGGACACCGCAGGAGGTCAGGAACGAGGGGAATTTCAAATAATCTTTATGGTAGAAATACGATATTAGTCACTTACACTGATCTTTCTGTTCTCTTTCTTCATTAGTTTTACTTATGTGTTGTATGCCTGAAGTTTTCTTGTACTGCTCTCTTTTTCCGGTACGTGACATAATTTTTTTCCGTGCATTTACCGTACTTATTTATATCCCTACTTATGGTAGTCGTTAAGCTAATCGTGATCATCCCTAATAGACGTCCGTCGGCTTCAGCCTTTGATGTTCATGAAAAAACCACTCTCTTTGACACATTTGGCCTCATTCCGCCCTCATTAATTTCATTCATTTCCAATAATTTTTCTCAAATCATACCAATAATTTATATTAATGCCGCCTGAATCGTCCATCCTTGAAGGAAATCAATAATAAATTTATGACCGGGTTTTTTTATTGCATCAATGGTTTTGTTATGTTTGTACAGAAAAGTAAAATGATCCATAAAATTTTTAGATTACTGTGACTGCTTGACAAATATGAACTTGAAGATTACTGTAGTAAGTGAACCATAAAAGATCTTCATCTTTTGTATGCTGACCTGATCTGACCGTGATAATTACTCATCAATCTTATAACATCGTTTCATTTTGCATAAATTTCGATTGACATTTAGCTGGAACTATGCCTATTTTGATGCTGAACTAGAATAATTCAATTTTTATTGTAATTCCTGCTGAGTCTTTCGTATTACGAATTAGATTAGGTGTATAAAGCTGTTGTTATCAACGATTAATGAATTTTTTTTTTTTTTGGTTTGTGTTATTGGTTCAGTTAGAAGCCTACGTATTTGACTTTGTTTTAATTTGTTTTGTTTTAATATGTGATGGAAAAAACTCGAAATTCAGTGAATGAGATCGTTAGAATGAACATCTTATGAATGGAAAATTGCAATAATATATAATTCGCTTTTTTTTGAGTTTCCAATAATTTTTGCTTTAATTTTCAGGCAGCATAGGTTAGTCGTTGTTCTCAGGCGTAAATTACAGTCCATGCAACAACAGCAACAACAACAACAACAACAACAGCTGTAATCCTTTCGAATATTTGATGGGTTTGTTTTCATTTATTTCATAAATACTTTTGTATTCAAAATATTCTGTAGACAGCTGAAGAATTCTGCTGTAATTACTGTAGCTCCGTGTTTTGGCGTTTTGAATTATCCTTTCATCTTTCCAATATGAATATTTTAATTAGTGCACTAGGTATTTCTTCAGTAATAATTTATTCGTTGAATAGACTTCTTACTGTTTGAAATATTGATTTTTATTTAATTTTTTTTAAAAATATTTCGAGCTAGGGATAAGCTGAAAAAATAAAATGGAAGTAATTGAATCAGATTATCTATTTGCTATTGTTTGCAAGACTTCTATTCTTCTTTTTAAATTTTTTTAGTTCGTTCTGGTTTCTTCTCATTTTACGTTTGTCTTTGCTTGATTTTGTATCTTTGAACAAAAAAAAAAAAAGAGTTATTTCTCAAAAAATTTTCCCTTCTGAAATTTGTCTTCTTTAGTTGGTTGAGATCAAATTATGTGCAGTTTTATCAATTTACTGATTTCACTACATTCCGCTATTTGGAAATGTACAAAACGGTCAGATAAATAAACCAGATTTTTGAAATTCTAATTTATATTTAAATGATTCTTTGTCAACCCCCTTCAATTCGAATTTTAGAGAAGGTATGGGATATATGGTTTCGGATGACGAGCTTTTTGTCGTTGTCGTTTTGGTATCGGTTTAGTGCTTATCTGTGAATGGCACAGTACTGTCTTTACTGCTCGAGTTTTGTTTGCATAAGAGTCATTGGTAGTGGTGAAATTGGGATGGAGAATTGCAAAGAGGTTGAGAAGTGACTAATTGAGGAGTCAAATTGATTCCGCCAAAAAACTATATTGTATTCTCTCGTTATTCTACAACAAAGTCATACGCAAATGAATGGATAATGTAGAGGATATTGCTTTAAATACTTTAAAAGTATTAGTTTAAATACTTTAAAAAGCAGACTGATTTAAAAAGCTTATATTCCACAGCTTTTCAAGTTGATTTTGAGCAGATAAATTTCTCGAAAGAGTTAGTTTTCTTGGAAAAAGGAATTGAAAAGAAAAAAAATTTTATTTACAAAAATGTACGCTCAGATTCTCCCTATAGTTTCCAAGCACCATTAAATGAAATAATCAACTTTTGCAAATCAACTGCAAATATGAAAAAAAGTATTACTAGAGGAAGGATAATGCACTGAGATAACTAGTTTTATGTAAATAATTTTATTGTTTGGAAATAATGGAGTTTCGAGTTAATACAGTATTCTCTAGGTTTGCTAAATTTGGATTTAGTTCTTAGCGAACTTAAGGGAGTTCTTTGGAAAATAGTTGAAACTTGTCATTGGAAAGTTAGATTTCTTTTTGAGAGATTCTATTGATACAGCAATACTAAGCCTTAAGTACTTAGAGAGCGAAAGAATTGCAATATTTAACAACAGTTCGTTTTAATGATTTATTATAAATAACAAATCACTGTTCAAAAAAGCAAGCTGCCAGTACACGTTGGAAATGGATATGTTTAAACATTGTGTAAATTGTCAAAGACATATGTAAATTGACATACAATATAAAAATCAAATGGCTTACTTTACCTTGACGATGCAGAACAGTAAATATTTGTTTATTTCTTTATCATAACAGGGTAAAAATTCTACGCAAATTCTTTCAAATTTAAGATTTGTTCGTAAAATATGAATAAAACTAATATTTGTCCTCAGTTGATATGTTTTCGCTTCATCTCCCTTCTCTTGTCTCGCTTTAACCCATATATAAACATGTCTCGATCGTGCTTTTTCTATCTTGGTTTCTTGCCTATGAAGGTTGATTGAAATAACCGTTTTTCTTCAGAATGTTTTATGATTTTATTTTATCACAACTTATTTTTAATATCATTCTACTGATCTTTGTTCCATGATGTTTACATATGATATTTTGTCCATTTTATTTTGCTTATTTCTCTTTTCATATCTGTTTATCAGAATATATTTTGCACTAAAGATATCTTTTTTGACAGCATCATTGCCAATCGTAGAATTTTGCAAATAGAAAGTAAAATATCAAATCATGCTAATTTACTTTAAAAAAAAAAAAAAGATTTTATTTCATTTGAGACTGTAATTGATAAATTTCTGTTCCTGCTTATTTATTATCATTTTACTTGAAGGAATTATTTCAGTGATTGGGTACAAATTACTTTGCAAACGCTGATCGATAATTTATATCGTGCCTACGAATATGTGATAATATATGGGTTTTTTTTTATTTGTAATTCATCGTGAAAAATGCGTAATTCTTTTGTCGCTATAGTGATTCATGTTGTGATATTGCTCGAAATTACGAGGTTCTTTTTCACTAATCGCTTTTTTATCTTAAATCTTCACTATCATAATTTGCGTTAATGTTAGCTAATTTTTGAAATTAAACGACGAACTGTTCTTTTTTTAGTTCCATGTATTCATACATTCTGTTCACTCTTTTCAAATAAAGATCAAAAAGATGAAGAATTGGCAGTTTTTCCGGAAAGCTGTAACAGCATACGGGATTCATGTGAAAGATTCAGAATTTATTAAATTGTACTTTGTTATTAAGGAACATGTAGTTTCTGATATTTTTTGACAAAAACACAATTTCAGGTAGCTCTGCTTAAATTCAGATGCCCTCATCTTTTTTAAAATTGAATATAAGAATTGACATATCGGAAAGACTTCTTACCTTATATATAAATCGGCAAACTTTTCATCTTACTTTTCTGAGCTTATGCGCCTGAATTAAATTCTAATTTTCCATTTATTTTATCTCTTATGCTAATTTTCAAATTGCATGCCATAAAGTCATAATTTTAGGTTTTTTTTATTTGTAATAGAGTTGTTTGCTTTTTCATTTTTACCGATTTGTGCAGATAATTTTTTTGTGCGAGGTAAAAATTTCGTTTTTGTTTTGCATCTGTTCTTTTATAGGTTATAATATTTTGACTAAGCTCGAAAAATCGCTACAAGACTGACAAAGTCTTCATTTCCTGTTAAAATTTGTTTAAATAGATATTCCACATTTGAAATTCAGTTAGGTTGAATTCTACTACAAACACTGAAGTCATCTTTATTAACTTTTGTAAATTTTGATTCGTTATCTCCCAACTATTTGAATTATTACAACCCAGCATACGCGTATTTTTGCTCAATTGCTATTTATAATGAAATTATCTGTAAAAAATTAAATTTTTTCCTACATTTTTTTAAATTTTTGGAAATATAAAATTTGTCGATTTTGCATGCTGTTTTTCTCTCATTCATGATGAGTTGAAATTGAAAAAAGGTTTCTTGCAATACGAAGTTTGTTTTTTGTTAGTTATTATTCCAGAAACGGCAAGAAACAAAACCACACTTGCACAATCTATCTTTTGAAACTTCCATTCATAGCAGCCTGCTATAATATTTTGCAACACGAGACCAACCAGAAGAGTAAGTAATTGAATTCTTTTCTGATCAACAACTTAGATACTGGAAATTATAGGCAGAAATAAATGAAATAGATAGTTAAAGCTTATCTTTTGGTCCCTTTATTTCCACATGTGTTTATTCATTTATTGATAGAGAAGTATTACACAATTAGTAAGGCTGTACGGAAGTTAGAAGGAAATGCTTAACTTGAACTTCACCTTCCCTTTCTCGTTCATTGTCCTTTGTCTTGTTCATATTTGACAATAATAGTTTCGATCTATTGGATCCATCGATATGGCCATCCATTTGGATATGTTTTCATACTTCATGCACAACGTCTATCCATTAAGTGGAGGAGCACCTGAAGCGCATTTTGGCATACAAGTACTTATTGTTGTTGTTGTCGTTACATTATTTGTCAAAAACAATCAGTATTCCATTACATTTCTTTCGACAGTTATAGTGGAATGCAAATTTCTTATCTGTTAGAGTTTGATTTAGAGAAGGTCATAATAATGAGGTCATTATATTAGTTATATTGGTTTGTAAAGAAAGGGAATTCCTACTGATTTATTGAAATCAATGCTTTTTTTGTTTGCATTAGTTAAATTAATTGGGATTAATTTATTTTCAAAAAATTCGTTTAAAAGAAATAAGTATAAATCTTACAAGTAGCAAAATGTTTATTTACAAAATGAACTTATTTATTTCGTCTATTTCTTCTGTTTAGCTGAAATTCTCTCGAGTTTTGCAAAATTTAACTTAGCTAAAGAAATTTGGAAATAAATAAGAGAAGCGCATTGATGATTCTAATATCTGACAAATGTTGTTTAAATTTTATTTAAGCAATGGCAGCAAGTAAAATCAAAACACGATATTCGAAATCTGTTATTAACTACAAAATCTGACAGTTATTTGATATGTTTAACATTCACAACACTTTCCAAGCAATCAACATGCCCAGCAATAAAAAATTAGATTTATTGGCTATATTGCTTGGCACTATTTATTCTTTTCAACCAGTCAATTGAAATTAAATCTGGTTAGAATTTTTGCATCATTTTAAGTTTTATACGAATTTACAAATTAGATTATAAAGTCACGATACATTATTGCACAGACTTCAAAGAAATACTTAATTGCCATAAAAAAACTGATCCCGACAATAAGCGTCAGCAATAACATATAGCAAAGAAAAGGATAAAGCCGTAAAAGCCATAACATGGCTCTGTATGCGTGTGTGTGTGTAATTGAATATAAGGATGAAAATTGATAACAGATTTTTAATTTATTAAAATTTAAAATCTCTAATAACTTGGACATTTTCTTAAATTAAGAAGTCTGGTTAGCGAAACCAATAAGTGAAATTGAGCGATGTTTTTTGATAATGAACCGTTAATTAGTCATTTTAGAAAGCCGATGTTTGGCCATTTCCCTAATACAGCTGTGCTAATCAAAAACTTCACTAAGCGAACAGCTAAACATTCCTGATAAACATTTATGACTGGCGATCACAGCATATTTCCTCATTTCTTCACTTTCCAAAACAAAAATCTTAAAACTGCTTCAAATTTAAATCAAAAAATTGAAAGCACGAGAAAATGATTGCCAATTTATTTTCTGGAAAGATTTCTGAATAGATAAAAAAATCTAAAGTTTGAAGAGAAATTAATAATTTCAGTTTTTTAATGTAACTTTTTAGAATCATCCAGAAAAATTTTAAAGATGAGAATAAAACACAAATTTATGATATATTTGCATGATTAATAAAATAGAATTTTTTTGTACATAACACGCAACCCTTATCATGGTTGTTTTTAACCATGTAAATTGTATTATTGTTACTACTAAAAGCGAATTTTCGGAGAAATTTGAATCAAATTAAGGAGGAACTGATCTAGATATGTATTTCCATTCATCCAGTCTTTTACATAAGTTCAAAATATATGATAGCTAATTAATTCAAAAGGATATTGATGAAATGGCAAATAATTAAGGCATCTTAAATAACATAGTAAAATCCACAAAAAACTACCGCAGATTATTTGAACTTTCAATTAAAAGTCAAAAAAGTGACATTGATGAATAATTGATTGAAATATAATTTATTGCAAATATTCGAATCATATCAATAAAAAAAAACTAAAGAATTGTGAATATACCTACATCATTTTATAAAAGAACACAACAAATTATTTTACAAATGAAATCACAAATGTTTGAATCAATAATAAATTGCTCACAGAAATGATCAGTTGTTGAGATGAGGCACTAGTACTAACCTTTCTTCTTTCTTCGATTTCCTTCAAACCTTTTTCTTCTAAGCTTCTTTTACAAATTTGGCAATGAATTCGGATTATTCGAACTGGAAAGCAACTAATTTATGCCATTGAACTAATATTTCATGCTAAATGATAAGTTAATATTGTCTCTTTTGCGGTTTGGAATACATATCATACTACATTTCTGACAACTTTGGGAAATTTCAAAATTTCTAACAACTTTGAGAAAATTTATTCTAAAATTTTTATTACCACTTCAATTATTAACCGAATACAGTCTGTTAATACAACGATAAACAAATACAAAATTTATATGATTACCAATGTTATAAAAAGAAATTTTTATGATATCACAAAGTTTAAATATGCGAAAAAATCATACTTGGCTATAAATATCATCAAATATTTGCTTATTTATTATAAGATTCATTTGTAGATATTATGGCAAAGTAGAGGATAAAGATTTATAAAATTAGAACAGTACACTGATACCTACCTGTACAATGTTTGCTGATAAGGATAATCGTTAAGAGTATTGCTCGACTGTGAAGCATACATATTATTGTACATACTATAATTATCAATAAGGCTTCCAATACGGAAGGCACTTGGTGTGAGAGTGGGTAATGTTGTTTGTGATAAATCTGGCATTGCGGTCATTGCTCCATTCGAGTACAATCCAAAGGATGGATACTGACTGGCATAAGGATTCATCTAGAAGAGATTCATCTATCGATTGCTGATATTTATAGTAGAATTTATAACGTTGCAGATTGGAATAAAATAATCCAAAAGATTTATTGAAATAAAATTAAAGCAATGAAAAGAACAAAAAAAGTTCATTAATTCTATGATATATATATATATATAAAACATAATTTTGTGGTAATTCTACGACATACTATAATCAGAGTCAAGCAACAAATACTTTTGATATATTTTTAATTATGATAAGCTACTGTTAGTGTTATCAAAAGCCAGATTTTTTTGTGTCATTTTGAAGTTACTTAATTCTTACAATCTGATAGTAATTTAAAAAAAAGAAAAGGATAAGTCTTCTCTTCAAATTAAATTAAGAATTGCTAAAATCTTATGCTATTTATATTTGTTGCAACTTTAAGCTTAATATCAAAACTATATTAAAATCAAATTAAAAAATTTTAAAAAAATAAAAATTAAAGCTCACTGGTACGGTTCCCACTGCTGAAATGACACTTGTTGGTTGACTGCTTACAGTTGGTGCTGTTAAGGATGTAGTAGAGGGTAACTGCACAGAATGCATTATTTGCTGCTGAGTCCTGATTAATTGAGAATTCATACCAATGGCAATTGTTCGGTCAGTGCCGGTACTTGTTTCAGCCTAAAATTTGTCAAATCAAAAGAATTTTAAAGGCATTTTTTGGTTTGCTATTAAAATGAAGTTCAAATCAAAAAGAAATACTTTCGCTACTTCATTTTTATACTTCACTTATTTCAAAAAAAAAAAAAACAAACAATTACTTCTTATATATTCTTTAGAAACTTTAGGTATCTTTCTTTTCTTTAAAATCTTTCTTGAAAATTTTGAAAAAAAAAATCAGTATTAAAATGTAAATACTTGACAGAAGTAAACGGCGAAAGAAAGATTTTACCTCACTCGGCGGTGAACAAGCCGTATCAGGTTGTTGCGCTTTTTGCGAACCACTTGAAACCGTCATTTCAGCTGTATTGCTGATCCCTTTATTGTCTGTTGTATCCTCATCACGCTCTTCCTTAATTTGACTTGTTCTTGCACCNAAAGATTTTACCTCACTCGGCGGTGAACAAGCCGTATCAGGTTGTTGCGCTTTTTGCGAACCACTTGAAACCGTCATTTCAGCTGTATTGCTGATCCCTTTATTGTCTGTTGTATCCTCATCACGCTCTTCCTTAATTTGACTTGTTCTTGCACCATGTCCATTCTATAAGTACAGATATTACGGGTCCGGAAATATTCCTTGCAAATTTGCCTAATTAACAAAGATTTTACTCAGTACAATCACTGCGCTATAATTTCGAACTGTTGAACAATAAATCGATACTGACCTTAATCTTTTTATTTTTTGGTTTACCATCATTTATTTTGAATCGCTTCTGTCTTCTCAAGTAGCATCCATTTTCAAACATATTACCACAATCTTCATGAAGGGTCCAAAAGCTACCTTTACCCGGTTTGTCCGGTGTCCTGCATCAAATTGACATTTTATTTATCATTTCAAAGATTGGTTAATCGAAAATTTGGTTAATAAGATAACAAATTTGATGATTTTAGGAAGAAACTATACCTGGGTACTTTGACGAAACAATCGTTGAAGCTAAGAGAATGCCTAATCGAATTTTGCCACCTGAAATAAACCATCCTGTTATATATGAGAAATTGCGAGAGAAAATATTATTAGTCCAAAACATATCCCAAGGATAGGCTGTCTAAAATGGATGGGAGAGAAAATATTGGACCATCAAAATATGTGGTATTGTTTAGATTATCAAATTAATGATACTTAGTTGATAGCTAGTCGATTTAGTAGACAGCAATTTTTGATGAGCACTAACCCGGCTGACCTTTGCTGGTTCTGTCTATAGTAGGCATAATTATCCATTATGAATTGGTAGATTTCTGAAAGTGTTAGCATACGAGATTCAGATCGTTGAATTGCCATCGTTATCAATGAGATATATGAAAATGGCGGCTTTGCATTTCCTATTTTACCGTTATAAGTACGCATCTGAGCCTGCAGAAATGAATATTAAATAATAGGAATAAAATAAATGTCACAAATAAATAAATGCTTTATAATAGGAATAAAATAAATGCTTTATAATTGAGTTTAAGAGGAAATTATGGGTAGTATCATCTGTCTATATCTGTGATTCTGTAGCTATTTTGTGTTTCAAAGTTTTGAATATTTAATATTTCAATCTTATGATACACTTACAAGTTCCTGTTGTGTTTGTTCGTTGAAAGTAACACGGGAGGTGCGACAATTTGGAGAAATTTGTGTAAGTGATGAAGATGGGCCAGCTACCACGGAACTGGAACTTCCGGCAGTTGTTGCGCAATTAGATGCATTATTAGTAACAGTAGAGGATACTCGATTAGTGGTTGAAACCATAGGCGATATTCCGCTTGCTACTCCAAAACTGTTGTAAGCTGCAATTGATTAATTTCTTGATGAAATTGCTTCTTCCGATTACTAATTATATAACATGCAGAGCTAAGCTCTGAAACAAAATGAAAGATAAAAGCTTGAGCTGTTGCAAATAAATGATATTTTTTAAATTCTAAAAAGAAAAATTGAAATCTTCCTTTTCGAATCATTTTTGTTTTTGTTGTTCTAGAAACTTCAATGACCAATATGAATGAAGAAAATTTTAAATCATTCAATTGTCGTAAAAACTTGCAATAAGTTTATATGTATGTCTTTGATATCAATATCACAGAAAATTTACACTTACTTTGATTGACGGGATTCATATAATTTGAGGTATAATAAGTTGGTAGTGTTCCACTGGCTAGATTGTTACTAGATGGATAAGGATATTGATTGTAAGCAGATAAAGCAGTTGAATAAGTTGGCATTACTGAAGCATAATCTTGCACTGTGACACCCTGTAATCGATGGCTGTTTAATCATTGATAACAAAATAATTGATATGGCACTTTCTCCAATCTCATCTAATCATTTCTCTCTTATCTTGTCATCCTTAACCATTTTATAGCTTGGAAGCTCAGTAACTAAGTCGAATTGCTTAATATTCGAACAAATGAATGAAACTTTTTTTTTGTTAATACTTTAGCGCAAAATATTTGGATTAAATTTATTGATGTAAACGATGTGATCGAACTAATGATGATGATGTAATGTGATCGGATGATGATATGATAGGACTACAATGATCATAATAAGATAGGAAATGGTAGTATCAAATGAAAATTTATTTAAAAATAGTTGCCGAAGTTATAACCGTAATGCTTAACTTTGACTACAAAAAAACAACTGAGAATTCAGAATTTGAAATTCGATATTCTATTTTAAAACTTAATTGAGAGTGCGTTTAATTTTTAAAATGTAAAAAAAATTATGACTGCAGTTGTTATAAATATATAAATCATTAAGCCTTTCGTGATATATCATTCGTCAGAGAATACGTATAATGAAAGCATTTCGACAAAGGCGGAAATGATGATTTGTATTGGTCTTTTAAAGACTGCTCCACCCCATAACCTATTATTTTTCCAAAGCTGGTCCTACACGAGAAGATTACGGTATCTCAGCCATATCATTCAGCACTCTCAATTGCTATTGCTGCTGCTGCATCGATATTAAATTTCATCCTTTCTCGAGTCGATCAATTGTATCCTAAGTGTCCTCTCTCTTTCTCCATATACGATGTCATAACCGGCTTCTTCTTAAGTGGTCCAAGAGATGGTTTTCACCCTTAGAAGATTTTCATAAAGGGAAATCTTGCAAATTTCAAAAATATTCCGTTTTAAGGGAATTATATTAATGAATTTACATCTTATTTCTAATTTAAATGATTCAATAACAAAGAAAATCTTATGAAACATTGAGAAGCAAAACGCATTTTTACATTAAATTGCTTATCCAAAGTATGGAAATTTTATTGGTTTGGCAAAAATTGAAAAAAAAAATTCTGGAAATGATAAAATGATATCAGTTATTATTAAATTAAAAGTTATGTTTATTGATCTGTTGATTTAATGATACTGCTGATCTTTTTTAAGTGTATTCCAAAATGAATGGTTTGCAGATAAAAAGTAAACAATTCAGGATGTTCTCAAAATTTACACTAAGCAAATTTAGATGGATCATAGAGAGTATGTACATATAAAATAATTTTCAAACATATCAGAAAGCTGAAAAACTGTGCAGTTATACTTAATTAGTTGACATTAATATTTGCAGACTTAATACAGTTTCCTAATTTCTGCATTATTTTTGATTTATTTGGAAATGCACCAGAATCGGATCAGAGAATCCTCGCTTGTCTCTATCTTATACTATATGCATCAATGCTAATATTTGCTATATGCAAATAAAGATGAGAATCAGTTGATGGAATTAGTAAAAAGTTTTATTAGTTGATCAAACAATTAAGTCAAACAAAAATATAAATAGCATCAAAAGATTATATTAATGAAACTAATTCTTGAGAAGTTCATCCCGAGAAAAACTAATAGAAGTCGAAATTTATAGCAAGAAGAAAAACAATTACAATAGTTGTAGTACAATTTAGGATTTGATGCATCTGTCAGGAAATGATCTTTCAATAGAAACAATTCATTCTAGCAATTATGGAATTCAAATCGCAATGATTTTACAAACACTGCTACAAAAGATTTCAAATCTAATTTTCGTAATGATCAAAATTATTTTCATATGCTAACTTCAACTTTTCTCATTTCAGATTACGGCCTCGCAAAAAAGGTAATGTTTTCAGTTAAATGTACTTATTTGGAAAAATTCGTTGTATTTTAAATTTAAAAATAAAATGACTGGTAAACCTGTGTTAAGCTAGATGCTTGTGCTTGATAAAGAGCTGTAGAATCGAATGTAGATGCAGAAACTGCTGAAGCAGACGCAAGACCGGCAGCATTACTGAGCATTGTATTCATACTAGCTGCATTACCACCTGTACTGCTAACCGATGAGGTACTAGCTGTGGAAAGACCAAATACGTTTGTCGACTCCAGTTTTGCCGCTGATTCACCGTTTTTAATTCTATAATATATTCAAAATTCAACATCATAAAAATATCGTATCAAAGAAGTTTCACATAACTGCTAAAATTATCAGTCAAATGATCAAATAAATTTCATACTAAAAAAGAAAATCAGAAATCAAAAAGTTTTCTACAAAAATCTTATCGTACCGTTCCGGTAACAGAATCCAATGTCATAAATACAACCTTTCTGCATCCTTTTCAATAATGGACATATAAATTTATGATGCATTTCTTTTGTACTACTTTTCTCCTCTTTACTATTATTGCCAGTTTTAAAAAGAACAAAGCAAAGAAAGAAAACGAGAAAGATACAGAGGGAGAAAAAAGTAAAAATGATAGAAGTAGGAGCTCGAAGAAAAGGATTGTATTACGGAAAAAAAAAGACATCATTTTTATACCGTATCCGTGATATTCCTATTCGATCCATTTGCCGGAATAATTATTTCGTTGTGAATTTTTTTTGATATTATTGATAAGAGAGAATCGTTAAAACAAAAAAGAAAAAATGGTTTTTTTTTCAATTCTTTACATTGAATTCTTTAATAATTTGCCCAAATTTATCTATTCTAAATGATATTAATTACTTTAAATTAATTAGCACAAATTATTTTTTTTATGTTCAATGTATACAAAAAATTACATTTGAAGAAAAATTAATGCGAATTATATTGAGTGCAAGTATGATATTTGAAGAAATTAACTGATTTAAGCTTAATTAGATAACTTTAGCAAGAATACCAAAAACTTAATCAATATCATCTTTAAAGTTTTTAATGATTGTAATAAATTCATTCTGGTTATGTTTTGAAATCACCGATTGCGTAGAGCGATTTTTTTTCTAACATTTGAAATCGATGCAAATAAATACTTAATTACTTAATGAGATATGATGCACGGCTATTACGTCAAAAACAAATATGGACAAACGTGAAATGTCAATATTATCATTTCATCAGTTCTTGACGCCGCATTGGTAAACAGAACGTAGCAAATTGAAATCACTATCAAATGTTTGCTCTTTTCATGAATGTTTTATTGATGAAATGTCTCAAATAGCCAGCAAACACATGGTTATCGCTTTTAAGAGAAACTAATGAAAAAATAGAAATCATTTGATAAAAATTTCGTTTAGTTCCATTCAAAGAATAAATAGCTGAAAACAAAAATAGCGAAAATTTGTTATGAAATTTAATATAGTAAACCCTTTGGAAAGTTCTAATTTTAAATTAAAAGATAATAATAGTAATAGGACATTACGAAGAGTTAAGACTTGCTAAATCTATATGACATTTCAGTGAAGAGGAAGGTTGACAACCGATTTCATTTAGAAGCTTTTGTTGTATAGACCATCTTGTCGCTTCTAAAGTGTCACCTGTCTCAGTCATCCTATTTGTACGGCTAATAAAGCTAGTCGGGAAAGAATAGCACAGGTAGAAGATACATGTAGAGAGCATACAGGTGGTGGGTACATACAGGGGTTGGAAGTTGGAAGCTTGCAGACTCTCTTCTCGATAATAAATGGTGGTGATAGTTGTGTCAACGATGAGAAATAAGAAGTCTATCGAACTAGTTGCACATTATGTCCTGGTCAAGATTACACAAATGAAACTTTCTCGATTGACTCATCAGATCTGCAATTGAACGATTTGAAAAGCCCATTTGTAGGACTGTCACTTAACCACTAACGCACACACAGACTCACAGCCCACACAACATATATACACCAATGCACAATTCACATACATTTAAACGCAAAAATACGGTAACTCACAATTTTAGTCGAACTGAATAAAAGTGGTATTTCTTTCTAAATGTATATGAAATCTTCATCATCTATAAATGATCTTATCACTTGAAACACTTTATCAGTAGATTATAGGGATAGAAGTAGAGAGATTTATTGAGTGCCTGACTGCATAATTATACAAATATATACAAAGATAGAGTATAAAATAGACAAAACAATTATAAAGCTAAAATATTTCATCAGTTCTCAAAAAGTAAGCTTGAAAATCAATGTCTTTATATCATAAAAGCATACAAAATAAATCTCTAATTCAGTTGATAATGAATTTTAACAGCATTCTGTTTCTGTCAGATATAATTTTGCTGAAATTTTAGATTTTAGCCAGTAAACAAATGATCAAAATAGTTGTTTCTCATAAAGCAATTAAGGTGAATTGATTTTACCTTTTAATTAATAAAATTAATTTAAATCAACAACAAAAAAAAACTGTCATAGGTTAATCTATCACAGGTTGCTATAAGATATATTATGATTGATGCTTTTAATTCCATATCTATTTTTCATCTATTTTGCACCTTCCACTTCATGACAAATGTATAAACAAATAATCTAAATAAGACACTTTCTCATAAACAACCCAAATTTGTCCTTTAATATGATGATATTGATATGAAGCTTTAGACACTTCTATTATTTAAGTATTCAAATCAGTTAAAAAATAAATTTCCAATGGAACTTAAATAAATCACTTTTTCTCAGAGATGGAAATTTTGAAAAAATGAAAGTTGACTTTAAGATTGCAATGACTAAATTACTCAAGAAAATAGGGTGAAATTCATGCACTGAATGCCAAATCATGTATGATATAATTCAAAATTTTTAGAAATTTGCAAAAACCTGCGTTTAAAAGTCTGCAACGAAAGTAACAAACAGAGAGTCACTGATGTGATTTTGCGCCAGATTTTTTAATTCATTAAAGTAAGCAATTATCAGTGAATCAATAATCTGTCCATTTTTAAATCTATCAGCAGAAAAAATTTTCATCGTTTTCGCGTCAGTGTTTAATATGCTTGTACATATCCGTAGAGCTTGCATAATCGCGCTCTCGACAAACAAATTGCGCTGAATAAAACTCGATAACTTGCTAATGGAGAGCTTTTTCAAGTACAAAACTTGCAATTTATTGTCATTGGTAAGAGCAAAAATAGAATTTAGCATATTAAAATTTAAGAAAATTGAAAGAATGTGATGTTAGAGAAATAATTCTAAATATGAATATGACATGATTAAGCTTTTTGTTGTAATGATATCGGAGAATGAATGGCAGTTTTCTTCGCTAAAAACAAATCTTAAAAACAATTTTTGACATATGAAAATAAACTAAAACAGTTACTTAAATAAATAACTGCAAAATTTGCTATATAAATTAAAAAATACCATATGATGCTATTACTTGAGATTCAAGGAAATCATCAAATGATTGGATAGAAGAATGGATTAAGGATCATATAGAGGCATGAAATGGAAGAAAATATGGATGATTGGAATTAGATGGGATGGAATGATTTCAATAATGAAAGCTCATCCTAACTATTTTCGTTTACTACTTCGCTTTTGCAGTTGAACAAACATTGAAAAAAGGGACGTTATTGACAGTCATCAGCTAGTTTCTCTCTCATCATGCCTATAAAAAAGGAATAAGAATGAAGCTAATATTGCTAAGCATTCACCAAAAGACTTCATACTATTGCACAAATTTTATGCCTATTAAATTAAATTAACGGTAATGCATAAATTATTAAAACGTGAAACTGGTTACTCAATCAATGCTCAGTCAAATAATTTCAGGTTAGCTTTAATGATATGTGTGTGCCTTACTTTCTAGTTTCTTCGTTGAATTGTTGTTGGCCAAGAAAAGTTGAAAGCAAAGATAAAAATTGATAAATTGATGTCAAGAAAAAAAATGAAATAATGATTGTCAGACGACACATAGTGCTAATAGAATGTTATGACGGATGGAGGAGTAAAGGGAGGAGCAGTTGACAAATGATAGGCAGAGTGAATGGTGCCGCCCAAATACGATATTACCAATTTCTCGTGGTATGAGCATTACCGTGCAACTTAAACGAGAGAAAAAGTTTTTATGATTTTAATTTAATAATGAAAATTGATGAAATATTTTAAAAATTTCGTACAAAATTTCATTCAATAACAAATACATAAGTTTTAGCTATTAAATTAAATTGGAATAAATTTCAAAAAAATTATTTTTCAACATTTATGTTGCATAATGCTAATTGTTCTTGTGAAACTATTCAAAAAAATAGTTTTCACTTTTTTTTTTTCTAAACTTTTTTCGTTTTTTTCGACTTTAATTTCGTAATTTATTAAATTAGCATGGTGTTGATAAAGTTCGTGAAAAAAAACACAGTTTTAAGCCATTTTTAATCCTACCTTCAACAGTAATAATAGCTTTAAACGTGGAGCCATAAAATGATTGAACTAAATGTTCTAGGCTTCTTCCGTCAACAAATAGCTTTCCGAAATTTCTGTATTATACATGCAATATAATATCGAGATAGTTTCGTCATTATACATCAGTAAAAATGTAAAGTAAGTTCAACTTTTTTAAATGTAATATAAATTAAAGTCAACCATAAAAATACATTGAGTAAGCATCAATAATCCGTTGGATAGAGAAGAAGAAAAAGTAAAATAATTAAATAAAACAATCTAAAACTTATGAAGCTTAGATTTGACATCAGTGGCAACGTGTATAGTGTTAGCAAGACGTATTGCTCTTTCTTTTTTTAATTTAAGCTAAATAGGCTGATAAATGAAGGTTTGCGAAATCTCTTTAAAGTAGTTCAATATTTTTCTTACAATGTGAAAAAAGTGATGTTTATTTCATCAGAAAACGAAACTTTTAAATTTCTGCAATCCCATGCTATATGCAATGATATTGCATTCGATAATTATTGAAAATTCATGCGAGCAATTGCAGCAAATTTAAATTTTTATTTCTTCAAGCCATCTAAGTGCAGATCAAACTGAATGTTGCTTTATTCGATGGACACAGAGCTTTTTATATGTTGAGTTTTGGAAAATCAACAGAAATGAATTTGAAGCAATTGCAAATTTGGCATTTCTCGCCTATTTCTCACTGATATGCATTTGAATATCATAAGAATGACAGGTTATGATATTTAAATTAATTGGAATCAAATAGCTAGAATAGTTTATTTTGCAAATCTTCACAGTCATAATAACTATAATTTTCAGTTAGCGTCAGGTGTTTGGAAGATTTGATATCGCTAAATTAATGAAGTCATTAATGAATCATAGAGCTAAAACTTGTTATTCATTGTTTTTCATTTGATGTTATTCATTCATCATTTTTGTTGTCAGATATTTAAAACTGAAGCGGAAAATAAGCTGTGATTTTTCTTCAAATATTTCACATAATGGCTGCATTTTATATGATGAATGGAATACTTCAATTCATTAATTTAACTTGTTCAGTCACTAAAAACATCACTGATAAACAAACTCATAGTTATTTGGAAATACTTTAGCTCCAAGATTTGTAGAGGGTTTACTTCAGGAAGCGAAGGGTTCTTGTTGCTGTTTGCCGGATAAAATGGTGCTGAATCACCAGGGTGTCGTGAGAATGCAAGTAGTTGAAGTGCGTAGATGTACTGCTATGTTCACTAAGGTCATCGAGTGAGAGGTATGTAGTATAAATTTGGAATTGTAGCAATAGTTCCGGAAAAATTTTCCTTATTTTTGAATATTGATTTATGAATTTTTCACTAGCCATGAGTAAGCTGCTTTGACATCGTGCATACGAAATATAAAGATTTTATTGACTGAATTTCGGCAAATAATATCAAATAGAAAACTGATTGCTTAGTTTGATCAATATAAGTACAAAAAAATACAAATTACAGGAAAATTCAACCACAGAATTTGCAGTAGATGAGTAGTTCACAAGGGGATATGAAGTTTAGTGTGGCAAATTCATCAGAAAAACTTGAATGTCAATCCAGCAATTCTACAACAATTCTACAAGACTGTTCTTACTATTCCTTTCTTCTACTCTAAAAATCAATTTTCAACAAACTATGAAGGGATGTTTACATTAGGTAACAGTAAAATGTGGGGTTCTCATTCCCTGCCTTCTTTCCGAGACGTGTCCTTCAAAAAATGTTATATTAATTTCCGAAAGATTTGTTTGCTTGGAAAATTACGATTTGCTTATATCAATAAAGATCCGAGTGAACTGCAAAAATCTCCTAAATTGGTAAGTATTTTAATATAATGAATAATTTTGAAAATTTCCATGACACATTGTATGAACATATACCTCTTAAAATTTTCCACATTTTTCAAATTAAACAACGAATTGTTTTTTTTTTTTTTTGCACGATTTAATAAATAAATTTCAATAAGGACAAAATAACAACGAATGCTTCGTACTTTGATAGATTTAATTGGTAAATTAAAGTACCCTTGACATATCACATTAAGTGCTAAAATTAAACCTTATCAACACTGGACTTTACGGTTAAACATAACAAAGCTGTGAACATGGATCTAGATAAACTAAATTAGCTAAATTCTCAAAATTAGTTAAAGCAAAGTTAATACTGTATGAATGTATAACAGTACAGTAATGAAATTAAATAGAAATTATTTTTGCAAAATTTTCATTTTTAATTCACAAATTCATTTTTTATTTATCGTAAAAACAAATACTTATTTGTAACAGTGCATTTAGTGAGTGATTTAAGTGTCAAAAATGTACACAACACAAAGAGTCAAACGTAATGGCCATTATTGTAATAGTTGATATTACATGCAATTAATCTTTCGCTTGTCAAATTATTTCATCTTACTTATACAAATAATTCATTAGAAAACATCATTTTCCTTCCTCTTTTTTTTCCCTCTCTTACGTCTAAACTACTCTTCGTTAAGTAATTTTCGGTTCTACTGTAATTTACTCTTCTTCATCATTCATTATTATGCATTTTGACATATATAATTTGCAACTGAATAACTGAGGGATGGATTATTCGGCAAGAAGAATAATTCTTTTTTCTAAAATCTTAATCAAGTAGCTGCAGAAATTGGAAATTAATTTTGAAATTAATTTTTAACATTTCTAGTTAATTAATTTCCATTTTTTTCAATATTAACTTGAAGTGAGAAAGAAATGAGAAATGGAAAAAGAAAATTCTTTTAAAAAAAGTTAAATTGAGCTAACTGAATCCTTTCAACTATTCGGATAAATAGGAACATATCGAACAGAGAGAAAAATAGCAAAGTTATTTCGATTGATGATACATACTGAACCGTAACATCGGAAGTATTGAACTTTTATTAATTATTAAAAACTTATTAAAAATGCTTGAATCTTAATAATCAATCTAAATAACCTTGGCTGGTATAAATAGAATACTTGATGACCTCACTAATTAAATAACTAATATATGAAGTGATGGATGGAGAAAATGAACATCTCTGAGAGTTCATAATAACACACATAACAGGAACATCCTTTCTATTCAAGTAATTCTTCAGGTACTCACTTCTGATGAGGTCAAAGGCCATCATCATTTTGAGAATGCATAGTTCTGGTGGATATTTTTGGTATTAAGTTATTGTTTCTCAAAGTTCTTCACCTGATATAAGTATGGCCAAGAAAATTTCAAGATCAACCAATTTACTTAAAATTAAATTAAGGCAAGTTATTGAAGAAAACTAAATTAGTTAAGGCAAATTGCATTCAAGTTATTAAACTTCAATTATTTGCCATATATGGCATATTTTGATTGTAAACGGGGATAGGAAAGCGGGGTAGTAGAATGTAACGGAATACAGCTGGTGCAATGATTGGTTACTATAAATTAATTGAAATCTTGTTCATCAAAGAAAACTTAATCCAAAGGTCATAGATCATGTTACAATTTAAGTTTAGGACTAAGCATTTGATACAAAAACTTAAAACAAATTTCAGAAATTCTTCAATTATTAATACTTATTAATGTTTAATGAATAATTGTGCATGTATTTAAAGAAAATCGAATTTAAGTAATAGAAGTATCGTCTGACTGGAAATGATGCGTTCTTAATAATTAAGCTTGCTTTAACCTTAAGTTCTTGAAAATCAAGCTCGTTTAAATTTTAGTTGATCTGGAAGATCTAAAGTGAAATTCACCCATTTACATGTCAGTGAAACATTTCGCCATAGCTAAATAGATCTGTTAATTAATAAGCTGAATCAATTTGATACTTTTCTGTATCCGGAATGTCTTACGCAGCGAAATTAAGAAGAAATATCATTTTTATGTTTTTCAACTACAGAATTATTTATTGTTGAAATTGCTGCTTAGCATTTGATATTATTACTCCTATAATATTTTACTCGTTCATTTTATTCATTATAACTGAAATGAAAATATAATTCAAATCTAACTGTAGAAATATTTCAATGTAAAAAAAGAGTAGGCAAAACTAATTTTAATGCTGTAAGCTTTTAATACTGTAAATGAATAAATGAAAGAGCAAACTATATCATTCTTTAACTGATAATGTCATCATTTTACACTGATAAGCAACTGGTCACCAGAAACGAGGATGAATTGATCTAAGCATTCCAACAAATATCAAATGACATCTAGACCATAAAAGCTTTCTTCTGATACGAGCATTTCATCTCAATTTTATCATTATTATCTCTAGTTCAGTACTGTCTACAAAGATATATCGTCTAGCATCTAATCAATTATTTTTCAGCAATTACTCAGCGCTGCGAGACGAGAAGAAGAGATTAATTGTAAAAAAATTTTTTAAGAAATAAATGTGAAAAAACTCTGCTGTGGGGAGAGGAAGAATTAGATGGTTATTTTGATTTCCGTATCGTTACAGTGATGAAGTGCTGATTCCTTATCATATCACAATCGATGAACCGTTACACCGCAAAGATACATCATTGCCTTTGCACACTAGTGTTGATAATAACAGTATATCATCAGTCATAATGACCAACTGAAGCAGCTGTTTTGTTGAAATACTAAATTGTAAAAATAGCTTCATTCAGTTTTAAAATTATTTAAAAAAAAAATAATTTATAATGTAACTGTTGAAGGATTTTTTCAAATTTTGTACGATTAAATCAATATTTCTTATTAGTATTAAATAAATGGAAAAGCGAAAAACTTTTCTTTGCTCTCATCAAAATGGCACAATTTTGATGATATTTATAAAATAATCATAAAGCATCACTTTCCTAACAAGCGGTATTGTATACTTTGAGAGATTTTTAAACTTACAGTAATTATTAGTGTTTGCAAGGCATTTACAACTACGACTATTAGTCTTTCACTTTCAATCATCCTAAAGACTATAATTAAGAGATTTAACTGAACGAGTAGCAAGCAGGTTTTTTACAAAAGAAAAAAAAAACTACGATAATAATATCTTGAAAGGTTGTGAGGAAAAAAGTAAACAAAAGAAAAGGTAGTAGTGGCACATGATTGATAATACAAGTAATTGACCATAAAGATAATCACTCTTTATCGATGTCTTGTTCAAATACTGCTTGCTATATTACTGCTACTTTATCACTAATATTAGCTGCTATTGCTACATTAATATAAAATATTAGTGAAAATTTATAAATTAAGAGATTAAGTTTCATTTTTAAATTAATTTCTCAAATGATTTTCGTTGAAATCAACGAACTCAATTTACTTATATTATTCAATAAGTGATAGTATAAAATTTGTTAATTTTTTGATAAAAGTTTTTTGGAATCACAATGACATTTTTCACTTTATGATATAACTCATCATATTAGAGGTTCATTATTATCTCTTCCTCTATTGAGAATTATTTAAAAAACGAACTAACTTGCAAAAACTACCTGAATCAATTTAAAAACTGTCTCTTAAGCTATTATTGCCTATTGTACAACAATTTGATTATATGATATGATATTTAATTTGCTGAAATAGGTAAGCGGACGACAATTTAGTAATGAACAAGAGAGATACAAACTATAAAAGTTTAATGATGAAAGCTTTGGAATCCTTAGAAGTCAACCGCTTTATCAACCGGACCAGAAAAAACTATGCAATATGCTATAAACACTGAAGCTGCGGTCTCATTATAATCGGTCGGATACAAACTATAAAAGCTATAAAAGATCGGTCTTGCAACAGCATTTTTATTTGTAGTGTATGTCTCTAAAAGCTTAAAACTTTCTCCAAATCTAATTGAAAGAAGAAAAAGAAACCAATATTCGCTTATTTTATTTGCTTAAATGAAATAGATGAAAGTTCTCTCTGTCCACTTGATTTCTCATTCATTTTTCGTACATGTTTTAACATATAATTCACAAAAAAATATCCAGAACAATAAAAATTTCACAAAATCTCAACTATTTTTTCAACTTGCTATTTCCTTTCACTTCTTTTTTGCATCACTTCCGAATTTCATACTTTTTCGCAATGTCAAAATCATTGTCACACCTCTAAATTTTTCTCATTAATGCATCCCCATTTACCTACCCATTTCTTCTACCACCCACACTTCCATAAATATCCATTATACAAACCATCCCCATTCATCCTTACCAATTACCCACAGTACCTATGCTACCAATAGCAACAGCAACAACAATAATAATAATAAATTTCATATTTTCCGGTAATTCTTCTCCTTAAAACTGGTTCTTTACTGCTTTTGCTTGGAGCTGAGAAATTCCACTAAAATTCATTTATGTCCAGTGGCTCTTCATGAAGGACAGCAGTGAGAGAATGGCAAAGATATTGAAATGTTCAATATACACTGATGCCTGATGTCCGTTTTAGAATTCATCCGAATCTACTTGTCAAATCAGTTTCATGCAAACTCTCTTCTAGCAAAAAGTATTTCTCACGTTCAAATAAAAAAATATTGTAAAAAAGATTTTATTCCATTAACACATCTGCGAAAAATTAGAAACAAAACGAAAAACAATATGCATTCCTCTCCTAAAAAAATCATTTTCTATCTGATCAAATTTTTAAGATTTATTTCATAAGTTAATGAAATTAAAGATAAAATTCAGAAAGATCAAAGATTCAATGAATGTGAACGAATCCAACAAAATACAAGTCAGTACTCATTGATAAATATTCTACCAATCTAATCAAAATTGACTCAAACTATTCAGAAATTGATAAATTCTATTCTTCTTAACATTGCACGGATATAATTTAAAAAACAATTTCATTGGCAATAAGACTATAAGATAACAATAATTCGTCCTCAATCTCATTTAATTATAATAGTAATATCAGAAGAACGGTAGAATAAATGAAACAAATATAAAAAAATAAAATGAAAGAAAAGATCAGATCATTTCAAGTTGCTGCAATGTCGTATCTTATCTGCTTCATTTACAGCATTCTTCCTTATAGTGTAGCCTCATCATAGCAGTTTTGTACAACTTTTTTTAGTTGTAAAAGTGATAACAAATTTAAATGTACATTAAGATCAATATATTAAATGCTTTAATCGTTCCTTAACAACTAAACTTTTTGACCAGAATGATTTGAAGTAAAATATTTTTGAACCATAAAAGCTCGATTACGGCCTTTATGAATAAATGAAGTCTGGAGAAAAAGAAAAATTTCTTTCACATAAAGAAAATGTAAGCTAAATTCCAAGCAATAAATATTGAATACTGTACCGATTATATTCGGAATAAATATCCAAGTGTTTGGAGAAGTCAAAATATCACACCAATACATTCTTCAACAAACGTTTTTACTAATTATATTTCTAAGTATTTCATTCCTTATCTTTTATCATAAAATCTTTAATTTTCTTAGTAATTTAATGTTCCACAACGGAAATAAAACAATTATTAACAAATGCTGTGACAATCATTTTGTGGTAAAATTGTCAATGTTGCAACTATTTTGCTCAAAGCCTGTTTACCGGTTGGATAAGATTGCCGCTTGATGGCAAAGAACCAGGAATATAAATGAATACCTTTCAACCACGGTTTTACCAGATGGCATTTCTCGTTACCATTGGTGGTTGATAGAGTCTGCAATGGTTCAGAAACCACTTCGCTGTCAGCATATTCTTATTTCATGAAAATTAAAATTACGAATTTTGTTCAAATTTAGCACTATAAATATAAAATCAAATAACTCCATATCATTGATTGATTTTGAAAAATGTTTTTGAGTTGTTAATCTACCTTTCTACGACAAGTGCCATCTGATTCAGTTGAACATAGATAACTCATTAAGCGAGTTCTTTCGCCAGTAATGTTATATCTAAAAAGCAACAGATAATTCGGCTCTCATCTATTCTTTAAAGTTTTGATCGTATTTGCCTCGTGGCATACGAAAAAATGCTGCAATGTCGTCATAATATCGACTTTTCAACCTCTGTAAGCAAAGATAAATTTGATTACCTAAAGCCGATACATTTCCCATCTTCAAGCCACTGAGCATTCGTCTTTATATACGGAGCATTATTCGGCAGCAAAATTTTATACACATGCGATATTTGTTTCTCAGTTGATCTTGCATCTCTATCTATAGCTAAAAATCATCTTAATTTTTCACTATTCATTTTTGATCTAACAATAATGATAAAGAAAAATATAATTTAAGAAGTAATTATCAAAAAATATTGTAATTTTGAAGACAGTAAAGTTGAACAACTTACAGTTTATTTGTCTGAATAAATTGCTGTCAAGTGAAGATGACAAATTCGCCTGATTGATACATCTAAACAGTATTCGTTTGCAATAAAACATACGAATTTTTATGATTGCAAAGCTTCTTCGCTCCTCTAATTTTTACCAATATTTTGTACGCCGTTTTGAATCAAATATGTCTTTATTTTTGGATTCATAAAGAGATTTTTTAACTTAGTTGCGTTGAAGCAATAAAACTAGTTAATAAAGTTTAGATAAATTCTAGCAAATATACAACTTACTTTTCCTCACACTCTTGCCTTGTCATGAACATATTTCGACTTTTCCCACATGTTATGTAATGGAATTCTATACAAGTATTTGTCTGAGAATTGTAATAATAACGACTGGGCATCGACTGACAACAATGTCCATGATCTAATAGCTCGGAGCATTCGTCTGTAATTGATATTATATTAAACTAAATTTTTTGAAAATGAGCAAACTCTATCTATTCTAAAACTACAAATTAAGGAAGTATCGCTGAAATCGATCAGCAATAGTCCGGGTCATCAATTCCATTTCAAACTTTGAGCATTTAAGTTATCACATAGAAGAAAATGCTCGACTGAACATCTGATATTGAAATCCTAGAATTTAAACAAAATTAAAATTCCAAAAGAAGGAAAAAAACCAAACTTTTTTTTGATATTGCAATTTGTTTACATTTCTCAAATGTGTCGAATCGATTTTCATTATCGTCACTGCAACCATGCCACAAAAACTTCTCACAAGTGCCTTTGGTCAAGTTATAGAACCACTGAGAATTTAATTGATTACAATTCCTCCGATCCGGATAAGCAGCGCAACTTTCTGAAATTACACTTCTATTCAAAATCCAGATTCTAAATATTAAAAAAGAAATTTTTCAATTCTGTTAGAAAATACGTCTTGCAAAATTTGGTATTTATGCATAAGAACAGAATTATCAATTTATTTCTAAATTTTCCGGACTGAATAATTCTTTCTAAACTGATTTGAGATTTTGCAAAAATGACCTTGCAAAGGACGTTTTATGCCCTTGCAAAGCGTATTGCAAGAATATTCAGTTGCAGAACGATTCTGATTTCCGTTGCACCCGCTGTAGTTAAAAATAACACATTGTAGTTGAACGTGATTGTATGCCCATCGTTGAATAGTTTTCTGACTACTATTCAGGCATTTTCCTTGGGAAATTGGCTCAAAACAAACTGGAAAATAAAGATTATTGCAAATTTCCTATGAGACTCGTATGAATGATACAAAAAGTAAGCAAAATTGATATATGAATAAATTGATCTGGAAAATCTTTTAATTAATTTATAGATCATAAGCAGCGGACTTTCGATGCTGTTGAAACGTGAAAAATTTATAACTTAACCTTTAGAATGTGGAACTTTTTTAGTAGCGAATGTTTTTGGAATATTACGACAAACAGTTTTGCAAGTGAGTAGATCATAAAATCGATTTTCATTACCAGCGCAACCGGAATACCAAAACTGCTCACAGCGTTCTGAAACTTATTTCAGTATTGAGCATTTTATTTAAAAGCTAATAATAAGGTAAGAAATTTATAGACACATTACTAATAAATAGAACTATTGCTATTTTTGACACTGGACAGTATTTTTAAGAGCTGCGTACTGTACTGACTAGATTAAGAAGTTCTGATGATTCGGATGAAGAAGTTAACGATAGTCAAGAATTGTGTTCATTCGGCTGATCAATGATTTCAAACTTATTCTGTTTTTCCTTTCTCCAGACGTTTTTCTGGATATTATAAATATGAAAAAGATCAAATGAAAAATCAGACTGCAAAAATTAGCGTTGATCAATTTAGATGTGTATTATAAGTACCATTCTTTTGATTATAATAATAGCGTAGCCCAGCGTTTTCTTCACATTTCGTTTCGGATTGTTCACCACCGTCGAGCGGTAAAAGACAATTTATTTCCAAAGCTACAGTTTAAACAAATTACAAGATATTTCAAGATCACTAATCTTATTATGTTGTCAATGAAAATAATGCAATAAGAAACTATAATTTCTACGTTTGTTCTTGATCGCATGGAATTGATAGACTTCATACTTCACTATTGTGGACTAATATTCTAATAAGCATTGAGTAATTAGGCGACAGCAATCCATAAACTTGAAATTAAAAAACGACTGAAATTAAATCAATGAAAATATAAATCATGTTTCATTAGCAAGGCTAAATATGTAAAGTATTTCTGATAAAAAATGGTAAATGGATAATTTAATACATACGAGATAGCCCACGTAATTGATTGCAAGTTGCGTGACATTCAAGTAGCGTAGAGAAACGATTCGAGTTACCATCACATCCACTATAGACGAAGGGTTCACAGAATTGCTTTTCCTGATTGTAATAATAAGCTGGATACCTTAAATTTATTCATTTTTCGACTACAAGAAGTGCTTTATTATTTGCAATCTTGACGACAAATCAATATTTCATTTCCATTTCATTATTGAATTTATCGTAAACTGTGAAGTAAAATACTTACTTTTCCAAACAATTGCCTAATGCCAACGGCTCCAAACAACGTGTTATCATTGCTGCTCGTAACGTTTGTCCTGCACCCTTATCTTTAAATGATACGTTTAAAATATACCTTCTCTGATAATGAAATTAAAGGACTCTTTGAAATTTTCAGTTTACATATCAATTGGTTCATGAAATATGTGAGAAGTTGAATAAAAATTATCGTAGTTTTAAGTTGTTAATAATTAGGGTCTGTTATTAATTCAAAAATTCAATCATCATTTTGCATTTGCATCATTACGTCATCCTATTTCCATTATTGTATAGTTCATGAACGGTTTGAGCTCTTTTTGATGCGTGATAGTTTTCTGCGGTTTTCTTTTTTCCTTCCAGAATTTTTCAATCATTTCAACAAACTAATATTTTCTATTTAATATTTTCTATTCTCCGTCGATACGCGGAATCTCATTTTCCACTGTAGCATGAACGATTAGAAAGAACGAACCTGCTTCTGAACTAGGCCATCTTACTTCACATCGCTCCTGACAGCTTGTAATATTTTCGAAATTGTTACTGCTGTGTGAATGACACCCGCTGCTCCAGAATACTCGACATTTGTTACTTTTTATATCATAATAATACCGAGATGTCCAGTCTGTGATGTTACATGCATCTGCTAATTTGGAATCGAATTCACCGCATTCTAATGTTTCTGCAACGCTTATTGGCAACACTAAATTCTCCCAAAACCAATGTTCTTAGTTTCTTCTTTTAGAAATAAATCATTTTATTGGCGCTAAATAGGATCTTCATTTTTTAAATCAGTAACAGTTCTACTTAAATAAGTTTCTCTTATAAGATAGGCGTGAAATGATCGAAGTGATACATCGTATCATTCATTACCCTCTTTATTTGCTGTCATTGGTAAAATTTTCTGCAAAGAATAACGAAATTCATCCTTCAACATGTGAAGATCAAAACTGCTAGTATTATCATTTGTTTGCGTTGCATTAACGTACAAGTGAATTACAGGAGTAGCAGCAAATGTTGAATTAGCTGAAATTTGAGTAAATGAAGCGAATTTTTACAAAATTCACTTTATCCGTAATATACATTTCCATAAAAATTATTTATGTTACTTCATCTTCAATGTGTCATATTTTATCCAATTGGAAATCTATACATCTGATATTGGATCAGTTACAGAATAAAATTTAACATCAATCATTTACCCATTCTTACTTTTAAATACGCACTAACAAAGTTGGTTGGAGAAAAATTTTTATACAGAAACAGTTTGTTGAATATTAAAGAATTCATATGGCTATTAATACGAATAATTCTTAAAATTTAAAATGATGCTAAAAAATTTAAAAATTACATTATGATTAAATATGCTTTATATTTCCTACTTTGCTTTCCTGATTGAGTTTCTTTTACTGGTCTAATGTGTGCTTCAATAAAAAAAATGTGAAAATCTATTCTTACGAAAAAAACTCTTTAGATGAGACCAAATTTTCCATTTCATAATTTAATTCAATTAATTTAAAAATCAGCTGAAATTTTCCGTCTCATGAAATCGAATTTTCGTATAGCGACCGTTAAAAAAATTTTTCATCCATATCAATTTTCTATTTGATTGACGGCTATTTGATCGTCTGAGACCGTACGGTTGTGAAAACATCGCTGAAATCTGTCCAATACGATGAGTTTGAGCCTAAAAACAGGCTTATAATCAACAAGAAGAATACCATGCATTTTTTTTAAGAATGAAAAGTCTAAACAATTCACTGAAAGTCAAAAAGTTCTAAATTTTCCTTACAAAACTATTAGTGAAGCTTCTGTAGCTTTAAAGAAGCAATTTTGAACTTCCATGTGGAAAATATTAAAAAGTAAGAAGGTATAGGAGACATATAAAGTATAAATTATTTTCTGAAAATATTTGTTGATTACATTCTGTTCTTTCATCATAATAGTTTCATTTTAAACGTAAAATAATCTGAAATTTTTAATTAAGATATTAGAAATAAATTGCTGATTAGGAATAAATACAACTGCTGTTTGATCGGATTGCTCGCATATTCTTCTGCAAATCTCGAGATGAGAAAACATATTGATGAGTTCTCGGTGTTTTGAACATGAAGCATCGTACCAAAACATTTCACATTTTGAGCTTGTTTGATTGTAGAAAAATCGTCGACGCCAATGGGAAGTTTTGCAACCGTAGTGTAAATTTGTATCAAGTTTTTGAAAGCATGCTGTAAACACATATGTATATGAATAATGGATTGCATTAAATTGTTGCAAATATTGGAAAAGCCAAGAAAAATTAACATTTATCGCAGATATTCATTTATCTTTGTTTTTTTTTTTTTT
Organism: Mansonella ozzardi; assembly: GCA_029876185.1. NCBI lineage: Eukaryota > Metazoa > Nematoda > Chromadorea > Rhabditida > Onchocercidae > Mansonella > Mansonella ozzardi. The sequence goes on from JARVGP010000103.1 coordinate 57,442, forward strand.
TTGTGTTGGTTCTTTTTGTGAGATATTTAATGTTTATTATTTTAGAGTATGACGCAGTATGACAACAAAATAATATTTTAATTAAAAATTTCAGATGTAAACTCGTAAACAATGCAACTGATACAGAATCACGGAAAAACCTTCAATACTTGAGTCTTGAAAATGAAGTTCAATGTAGCCAGTGGATGGAAAAAGAATAAACAAATGATAAAGAAAGTGAATTTATGTTGCTATAATCAAAGGCATTCATAATTACCTTTTTTCTTTAAGATTAAATTTCTCGGCTTATCCTTTAATTTTTCATCTTTTCTCTTTACACACAATAATTTACAAGTCTGAAAATAATTTTTACAAAAAAAGAAATGATAATTTATCCATTTTTTGAAATTGACAATTATAAGTGAGACAATTTATAGAATTGTATCATTTTTTCGTACTGCATAAATGTTAGAGTTTAAAGATAATTTTGAAAATTATAAAATTATACCTGTTCATTAGTAAATATATTTCGATTTTTTCCGGATCCTTTACAGCCACCGTACCAGAAGTGTCGACAACGATTTTTATTAATATCATAAAAATAACGCGACTTCCAAAGTGGCTTAGTCGACAAAGTCTGGTGGCACAATTTTCGGTATCGTGGATCAAATCGTTGATTACAGATGGCTAGAACTTACTAAACTTACCCGAACATTGCTAATTGCAATACCTGATTTGTAAAATTCGCGAAATTTTTCTTGAAAATTTCAATATTTGCAACCAAAACATAATCAAGCGTTTAATACAAGACGTCTATTATTGTTCATTGATTTTCCAAACTATAATTAAAAGAAAAGAAAACGTAGGAGATTACTGGAGGGAATTTGTTTCACATGAATTTGTTTCACATGAAATCCTTGCTTTTTGCCACATTTTCTTTCACATTGTCGCTGATTCAGAAAACGATTTTCATTCCCATTGCAACCACTAAAAATTATCATTGTACAGACTTTATTTTTTGTTATTAAAGAATAATCGATCTATTCAGTAAATCCAAGAAAACATATCACTTATTTAGTTTGACTTGCTACAGGATACGGAAAAAAGCAAAAGTTAAATGTTTTTAATCATTAAATAAAGCTATAAAGCTATTTACAATGATCAAGTACTGCATTTTATCTTAATTTTTTTGAAAATTTTCTCAAATTATACTTATCTATTTTCACCAATAAAGCTGAAGTGTCACCTCTGAAACACATTTTTTCATTATTAAATGAAATGAGTGAATGTACATAGCCATCTTAAGCTATGTGATAGAATTCGAGAGTACTAAAAACTGTGGCAATAAATTCGGAATATACCTGTAAATAAATTTTTGACATTTATGATCACGATTATTGTAATAATAAAGTGGAATCTCTTGTGAACAGTTACCACGTTCAAGAGGTTGCTGCAATAAACTTTTCAAATTTTTAAAAATAACAAATTGTTTTTCTTCATACACGTGACCTTTCAAACGTAGAAGTTATAATTTAAGTAAGATAAATTTGGAACTTCCTTTCCATCATGCATTTTAATTACTAAAACTTCATAGCATTAAAATGCAAAGAAAAAAAAAGTGCTTTAATATTACTTCATCCTTCTTTTTAATATCTTTAAGTATAACTTATATTTTTGAACGCAAGAAAACGATTTGCTCTATTCCGAAGCCGAAATTGGACAGCATAAAGAAGCAGCAGTAAGTAGTAAGAAGAAAATGAAAAATAATTTACTGCTTATTAAGAATGAAAAGCACTATTGAAATATAAATATTTGTTATTGATTCTCGAAAGAAAATTTAATTTTTGATACTAAACTGAGAAATTTAATTTCCTTTTACCTGACATGGATGATTTCTGCTGTTTGACAATGTAGCTACAAATTTAATTATTGTATGATTCGTGAGTATTGCTGCTTTATCAGATGCCGGAAAAAATACAATAAATAATAGGATATACATTTCTTTCGGAATACTGAAATTGATTATTTGATACTTTCATTATATTGTGGATGAGACGAAAGTACTTATTTTCAAGGTAACTTGATTTTCTTTCTACTTCAATCTCTTATTTCCTTCGAAAATTAATGTATGGAAAATTCTCAGTGTTGATTCAAAGAATAAGGTAGAAGACACCGCGATTAAAATATTGCAACCCATAAGATATAGAATTTGATTTCTTACAGAAATTTAAAAAAAAAAAATAATATTTTTGCTATAAAATTGTGAATATTCATAATATTTAAATAAAATGAATGAATGTGATGATTCCACTGAATTAATTGATATATTAATTGATGTATTCTAATTCTCACACTCTCTCTCTCTACTTTTCTTTTAAATTTTTGAAAATTGAAATTATTAAAAGATAACTGAATATTTCTGTCATAACTTTTGGCTATTTATCTGAAAATCACATATCACTGGTAGTAATTGTTTTCTACATTTAAAGTACTGAAAACATCATTATATGCAATAACACATTGTCTGCTAAATTAATCGATCCGCAAACGTATGTTAATGAATTTTTTTATTAAATTAATGAACAAACATTCGAAGAGAAAATTGTGAAGAACTTTTAAGCAACTTTAATGGTTGCTGACAATTTCTAAAAATAACTTAAGTAGTTCTCTTTCAAAAAAGAATTTATATATAAATTGATTCGAAGATTTTACTGAAGAAAGCAGCAGGATTCTGTTTTCATAATTTTCTTTATTTGAAATTTTATCTTTTCTTTTTTTATGTGGAGTCCTTTGTGTTTGAAAATTGCCGAAATGAAAAATCTAGAATCCGAATGTTTTTTGTCCTAGAAAATGACCATTGGATTCATTTCTCATAGTAACTGATAATTTTCTTTTTCTTTCTTCTCCATCTTTGACAACTTTGAAAAGGAAAAAACGAGTGTGAAGGACATAAATTTCACAGTTGAATAAAATCAAAGAAAAAAAAGAAATAAATTAAATGTATCAATTGAACTCACCGGCTAACACAGAATTTATGAACTTAAAAGCCATAATTTCGAAAAGTTTTTTGGATTTTGACTTTCCTTCCTCAATTTTTTAAACACATCAGATTGTTTTTATTTTTTTCATGAAATGAGTTTTCAGAAAAATATACTTGAACCAAAAATTTTAGGCCATTTTTTTAACCGCATTTAAAAAACAAATATCTGAGATTAACAAAATTTGTGAAATATCACTAATGCATCGCTTCATTTAATATTTAAATAATTGAAAATAAATTAAATTGTTGCTTCAAAAAAGATTGTAAATTTTGATAGCGCATAACAAAGTGAAAAAATATTGACGATCCAACCGTCTGATAGTGCAAAATTTTATCAGTAATAAATGTTTCATTCAAAAAAATTTCTTTCTTCTAACAGTCAAAAGACAAAAAATGAATCAAAGCAGAATTTCTTTCAATAAATGAGTCTCGTAAGAAATCAAATTATCGCTTTTACTTAAATTTTTGAATCGCCAAGATCAACAGACAAAATATCGCAGATCTATTAACATCAAAACTTTTGATGCTCTGAGCAGAAATTTATGGAAGATCTAAAATGATTAGGATATTCTTCCAAATTCCTCAAAATGATCATCTTAATACATGAAAATCAGTGCGGCCAAGTCAGATATGACGATGCACTTTCTGAAGTCTTTCTCAGTGCTGTGAAACAGGGTAGCTTTGCACCAATTTTATTCATCATGCTCTTCGGTATTTCTTCGCTACAAAGAATTACGCCAGAGCTTAGCAAAAATATATATATCCGTATTGACGGCAACTTAATCAACCTAAAACGACTGAGGCACGCAAATCAAGATCCTAAATTGCCTTGTCGAGAATTGCTGTTTACTGAAAATGCCGCGCTTATTGCTCATCCGAGGGAGTTCTGCAGTGTTTAATATCTTGCTTTGTGGAAGCCGCTCAGCTCTTTGGATTGGAAGTCAGCATAAAGAATACAGAAGTTCTCCATCAACTAGCACCAATAAGCTGAATACTCACATCACCGTAAGGGATTCAAAGTTTAAAGCTGTCCACTACTTTAATTATCTTGGCAGTATCATTTCTTTTGAGCCAAGATCGACAAAAAGATATGAAATAGAATAGTTAAAGCTTCGGAAAACCCTATAAAAAGATTTAATATAACAAACATCTAAAGAACAGTACCAAAATCGGTAATTTATAAAGCCATACTATTGCCTATTCTGTATGGATCTGAATCCTGGCTCGATGTTATCATCTGCACTTCTTCGAACGTTTCCATACCGTTCCTTTTCTCAATTCTCAACATTTACTACACTGATCACGTAACAAATGAGACAGCCCTTCAACAGGTAGCTATTTGGATGTTGGAAAGGATATGTATCCAGGATGGAGAATCATTATCTCCCCATGTCCCCATGATTGTGCTGTACGGCAAACTTTTGTGCGCTCCCGCATGAGAGGTACCCCAAAAAAGCGATATAAACACTCTCTAAAATGGTATGTTAACTTCAGTCAAATTGATCACCACAAATGGTTTTCTGACATCCAATCGGGAGTGATGGAGGCCCACAATTTATAATGTTGCTGCTTCTTTTGCATTTTTCGCAGAATTAATGCCGAAAAGAGAAAATATCGCAGGAAAGCTCGTACGCCATCTAAATCTAAGCAGAATTTCCACCGCATCATATGTAATTATATTTGCTAATTCCTTATTAGTTTTCTTAAATCATAAATGAATCTGTGTCAGACGTGAATGAAATTTTGCAAATTTCCATTCGCAAACTGAGCCATGATGATGTCATTGTTTCATTTGATACTTTTAATGATTGAAAATAAATTAAATTGATGTTTCAAAAAAAGATTATAAATTTTGATAAAGTAATCAGAGTGAAGAAATATTGATGATCCAACCGTCTGATAGTGCAAAATATTATCAGTGATATGAATGTTTATTCAGAAGATTTCTGTCTCTTGCAGTCAAAAGACAATCGAAGTAGAATTCCTTTCAACAAATGAGTCTCGTAAGAAATCAAATTATCATTTTTACATAAATTATTGAATTGCTAAAATCAATAGAGTAAATATCACAGTCATATTAACAAAGTAGATTGCTACCTTATTTATGATAAATTAATAAGAGCGCAAATTGAACAAAAAATTTGGATAAATTGGACAAATTGGACTTTTGGACGAAAATCTGTTTGTAGTAGTAAATTGCACTAAACCAAGGTAAACAATTTTGGAATTGATCTCCAAGCTTGTATTAAACAATTTTGGAATTGATCTCCAAGCTTGTATTGAAAGAAAACAAAATAAATGCTATTTAGTCTCTAATTCAAAAAAAAATACTAAAATGAATTTAATTAGAAACACTGTTTGTATGCTTTATATTCTGTTTACATTCCGGCAGATGAAGTTCTTTCTTATCAGAATTAAAAATATTTATATATGCAATGCTTAATCTCGATGTAAAGCAAATGATTAATAAAGCTTTTTGTTAGAACTACTACATATATTGTTTCAATATTGTCCAAGTCAAGGTATAAAATTTAAAACTGGTTTTGAATTTGTTTTTCACACTAGGACAAATTTTTTAAGACAAATTTTCAAAATTTTTTTTTGAAGACAAGCAATAGTGATTATTGAACAATAAGTGTTGAGGGTATTGTAATGTTTCTTTCATAATGCAATAAACAAACATTTCACACATTAATCTTTTTCTTAAGGTATGTGCATTGTGTAAGGAAGTTGAGAGGTAGCCAACTATTGCATTCAAAATGTTTCTTTTAATTATCAAATTTCAAGCAAAACACAATGAGAATTTCTTCAGAACATAAATAAGTTTTATATCACAATCAAAACTGCCCTTTTAATTAATTCATGCGAATACAAATTTAGATTATTATTTGTGCAATAAACTTTCATTTTTAACCAGAATAATTGAAATGATTCAACCGAAAAATATAATTGATTAATAGAAAACTTAGAAGAGACTAATAAGCAGAACATTTCGTTTCGTTTAATGAAACCAATGACAACGATATTCTCATCATATTTGTTGGAATTGTAAAACGACACTGAATATCTCTGCAGCGCGGTAAAATATCACAAACAAAATTTCATTTTAAAAAGGCATCTATATATGGAAAATGAAACAAATGAGATCAGTACCCATGAGAATGCTAAAACATTCCCAAAGAACAAGAAATATACCGCGTAACCCTTGAGCTCATCTTAACTTTCTTTTAAGTCGGAAATTTGAAATTTAGTTCTTTTTTAGATTTTATGATGATCTTAATTTGAATCTTATTTTTATGGACTATTAAATGAAGTGAGGTATAGATGAAAAAAAATTTTAATAATGACAAAGCATTGAAAATATGAATACTTTTTGTTCTAGAAAAAAGCTTTAAGACGACTTCAGAAATACATTTCAACCTAACATTTATTTAATTTTTATGTTTTCCGAAAAATTTTGAAGTAACTTTTTTTTATTTTTTATCGCCGGTGTAATTTTAAAAAATAGAATAAGAGCGAAAAAAATAAACAAATTTGAATTCAAATATGACATCGCCGAAATTTCCACAACAAGTTTACTGTATAGAAATTTTCTATAGAAATTTATCTATAGAAATTTTTAAAAGCAAGGAAGAAAAAGATAAGTACAAGAATTCGTTCACAAGCTTATCAATGCCAAAAAATGACTAAAATCTGAAGTAATACATTTATTTTATTCGGTTAATCCGGAAATCAGAGCGGAACAACAAAAGATTGGCAACAGTACTTAAAAAAATTCGAGCAATGTTATTTCAAGTGTCGAGTATTTGTAATTTAATGTCGAATTAAAAGTCAAAAATTTTGAGGAAAATGTTGAAAAATGGAAGAATGTTTTTGATAGATGCAAAGATTAAAAATAAAAGTGCAAAAAGATCATTACTCAACTGACTTGATTAGTTTTTTCTACGATTTTTACATTGAAAACACTGCACACTGACTGTTGTAAATTGGTGAAAGGACGAAATTCCTTCGCTTTTCGACTTGTTCTACTTTTCCTTCCTTCTTTGATTTTGTTGTGAGGAATGAGGGAATGAATTTTATTGAAGAATAAGAAGCAATAATGCTAGCATAGCCAGAAACTTTTTCGATAAAAAAAACCAAAAGTACCCTAAAAACCAAACATTACATGAGCTTTATGTTTGATTAAATTAGAAACTTTTATAAATCAGGGACATATAATTTTAACCATAACTAGTTTAGATTTCACAAGATTAAGTGTATTAATTAGATAGTGTTATGATTAAAAACTTAATAAGCAGCGTATAAATATCAAATTCTTCAACATTTATAGCTTGCATTCTCCATTTTTTGTAACCCTTTGGAACAGATACTGTAACTGCGTCAAAAGTGCAGAACTTATTTTACTTTTTATATGCCATTAGCTTCATTTAAATTTAATAAATAAACAAAGCAAAATCCCGTGTTCATTGAAATGATCGAAATTATCGAAATCACTGTTTGAACTTTATTTGCGACCGAATTTTCAGGAATCTTTGCAGAGTGTTATGAGACCAAAACTAACCCGTAAGAATTTGCATGTGTAAATCTGTTCAGAGCAATTTACTGGCGCGTTGTTTTCAGTCTTATATCATATAAGCATATCTTCTCAAAGATCAGTTAAATGTCTAGATACTCTGTGATAATGTTTGACATAATCAATGGTCATTTTATACTTCCTGCAGATATAATTTAAATAAAACAGTAAATGAATACGGTGAAAATCATTACTAGAAGTTATTCTGCCAATAATAGTATATAGATATGACTAGCAAAGATATACTTGGTACTAATATTCCAAATTTACTGCTTTTTTCGTCTACATTAAAAATGAGGCAAAAATGAGGCAAATAAAAGAAGCAAAAATAAGGCACGAGTAAAAAAAAATTGAAAATGCACTAGCAGTTGAAATAACTTACTTATCTAAAGCAAATCTTATTTGCAAACTAGAAGTAAGTGTCCAAATAACACAATATAATACCATGAAAATAAAAAGTAAGCTTTGTTCAATCAAAAAATTTCTTCCATCATTGTCAAAGAAACATTTCAATACCGACGTTTAAAGAATGATGACGAAGAAATCATTTTTATTTAAATTTTTTTCGGAATGTATCAGTTATAAAAAAATAAGAGAAGTAAATGTAGTCAAAAAATCTATTAATTAAAAGAATTATCATATATAAAAATGATCTTAATGCTGCTCATATATTTGTTCTTAATCCAAAATAATCGATTAAATTTTTTCAAAACCATTAATTCCTTAAAGTTCCATTATCTATTTCCTCTTTTATATTGAAGTGAACATTTTCTAGAAAAGTATTTGCTGATGATGACATAAGGTATCATCCACAAATGAGAGGCACATAAGGAAATAATGATAAAATTGTTGTTATTTGGATTAACAGTTGATTAATTAAAACAAATATGTGATAATAAAAATAAATCCTATAAAAATTATACGCAAATAAATCATATTTCGTTTTACACTTTTTATATCTTCAACATTCAATGATGACCACTTGGTCCATCACCGGATCCATCAGGATGAAAGTGTGCAACTCCGTTAAGCAATGTCGCAGCCTTTATGTACTGTTGCAAATTGAGACGTGAAGCATTTGATGATTGTGCTATTCCACCACCAAAATATGCTCCATTGCTGTGATTTGTCGGTCTAAATCTGGAAAAAATGATAGATGAATTTACTCTGTTATAATTAGCAAAGGTATTTAATGGTTGTTAATTTCTTTTCTTCCCCTGCCTTTATTCCCGTCTTCTTTGGGAAAGATCTAAAAAGATTCATATGAAGCATTGGAAATCAAAATTGGGTAAAAATAGATGTAATCAATAAGTATACAGATTGATTTGTACTCTACAGAAAAAGTTCAGGCTTAATAAATTCCTCTTTCAAAATTACTCTGTTTTTTTTAACAAGCATCAAGATGAAGAGCCAATTAGGGAGTTTTATTTTTTCCCGAAACAATAACTGAATGAGTAAAATACGACATTAAGGCTTGATAATAGTGCCAAAAAGAGAAGGTTTACCCAGTTATTACTTGATTGTAGTATCCTGCAGCCAATGCATTGTAAGAATTGTCAAAGACACCGTACATAGGTGCATTAAACGGTGAGTTCCACATGTACTGCATGGTAAACGGATTTATAAGCGGAGTGCCGAATCCGTAATGACGAGGATATTGCGCAGCAGCTGCTGCTGCCGTTGCAGCAGTTACTTGCTTACTACGTGTGCTATATAACAGAAGATTTATTTAATTATACTGCATAACTGTAAAAATCTTCCTCAGTGTATGAGGCTTTAATTTTCAGTATTTACTCTAAACGCTCGGAAAAATTTTTCTGCTTAAAATTTTAATAATGTAATTGTCTATCTTTTTGACTTAATTAGAATTAGCCATAAATAACCTACCCTGCAGATGCTCGATTCATTCGTTTGCCATAATAGTCAGCTACCTCAAAAGCATCCATATCAAATCCTAATGATGCAAGCGCTTGACGTGTAATCATCGTACATGTATTATAAGGATATTGTTCCGCATAACCGCATGGCAAATGTACACCCGTTCTATTTATTGATTAATTTAATTGTACAAAGATAATAAGAATTTCCAAAAGTTTTTTTTGCCTATTTGAATAATCATTTTTGATAAAAAAATGTTTCCGTGTTGTTTTTTTTCCATTCTTTCTTCGCAGTGATGACGAATGTTTCATCGATTAATGGCGAATTTTGTGAGGGAAATTAATTTGCATGCGAAGAAAAAGTTCCAAATTTAATCTGTTTAGATTTGGAAAAAATTTCATTCCAAAAAGTATGTTCAAAAGAAGAAAAAATCCGTTATCTAAATTATTTAAAAAATTTTTCTTGTCAACGCTAAAATTAGCAATTTTTTTAAAAAATGTTATCAATCTTATTTTCTTATTTTGTTTCTATCAAAAGAAGAATGAATCAAGAAAATTCAGCTCATTTTTTTTTTTTTTTTTGAAGGATTTCATTAAATTTGAATTAATTAGAAAAATAATTTAATCTGAAAAAGTTAAATTACAAAAAAAATTATAAACAATCTACAATAGCTCTACCTGGGATTATGGAATGTAGTATGTCTGCGATTCTGAAATTTAATCGGTTTTTAGTTACTTTTGATTTAATGATTTATATTATTGAAACAAATTACTGATTAAAAAAGTTTCTAAGAAATACTAAACCATTTTTACCATAAAAACTTTTTCTATGGTTTAAAAAAATATCATACAATTTTTTTGACATTTTTACTAAATTTTTCATATATCTATTTGGCTATAGAAATTATTTCATCATTCTATTAACTCGATAACAATAAAAAGGATTTTTAGTTTTCGACCTCAATGCCTCCATTATTTGCAAATATCGGAAAATTGTTTACTCCATTGAATGTATTTCCAGCTCCAATTTGACCGAAACCGAGCGATGTCAAAAATGAACGATTACCTGAATTTTGTAATCTTAGTTAATGATTATTTGTTTGAAATTAACCATTTGGAACTGTAATGAAAAAATGCTACATGATTGCATGTCAGATCATTTTTACAAAATATCAGATATTTTACACCTTTATTTACAATCGCCATTCTTTGTTCTAAGTTAATCTAAATTTGTTACTTAACATTGTTTTCATGTAATTTACATAAAATTAATGAGCAATTAATCATGCAAAAACTCTACGAAGCGCTATTCGAGATCCAATAGTTGGTCGATAAGTACCATTGATGATCGATAATTCCATCAGCTGCTTACGTTTTAACACATCCTCACCTTCTGGCTAAAATTACGAAAAATTAAACATATTTTGGTGAATTGATGTTGTTTCAGAAGTTCCAATACTTGCCAGTGTGTTGAATAACATAAACAAAAATAATCTCATGGAGTCGCCATTTCTTTTCATTTGAATTTTAGCAAATGACTTATACATTTGGAATATATTGAATTATCAGTTAAATTCAGCATATATATTTGACGGTAAAGAAGGAAAGGTAACGTACTGGTGGAATAAGCATACATCGGATACATTCAACAGTTCGTCTTATCTTTTCTTTTGCTACTTCTTCGAAATCTTCACATTGCACCAACACATGCAACTCTTCTTTCGAGTGATTGCTGTTGATATTTTGACGGCGTGAACCCTCAAATCACTTTTATTTTATTCTCACAAACTTTTCATTCCGAAATCTCGAAAATTTTTTCGATTTTAGGTTAATAAACGAAAAGTCTTGTACTTTGAAAAATCTAAAAAAATTATTCATAGAGTTTGTAAAAAATTGATATAAAACAACTTACTTCGCGGGTTGAACCACGTCCACGAATCATGATACGACAGCCAGTCTCTTCCTCAAGCTGTTTTGCGGTCATCCCGCGTGGACCAAGGATACGTCCCACAAAATTATACTATGAAGATAAAACAATTAGATAATTGCTTAAAATTACACAATTCCGCTGATTTAGAAAATCACAGCGCGCATTCTGGATGTTAAATATAACAATATTTATACTTTTTTAAATTCCACTGAAACATTACAGCGTTTTCTTAAATTTTATTTTTTATTCAGGTATTCCTTCTTATAGTTCAATATTGGTAATTATACTGTTCTATGCTTCACAGCTGAAAAAAAAAACAAACTTACTTTGGGATATTCGTTTACTGGGATGAATATTTTCTCTTGAAGTAAAATCTTCTTTCCTCTTGTTGGCTTTCCCATGATGACTTTCTGATGTGTTCCAGATGTTGGCATTTCCAGCATTTTCGGTGGGAACCCATGAAAAACTTCGCTTTCATTAACTCTCGCTATTCGTTCAAGATTCCCACGAACTTGAGCAATCTCTATACCATTATATTTTTAAAATTCAACGAGTAGTTAAAAACGAATCTACATGTAATATAATTTAGTCAGAGAAATTTGACATTATCATTTTAAATCGCAAAATGATTCACCTTCATCGACAAGTCGAACAGCATGCTTAAAATGGAAGGTATGTGATAGCAGTACTCTCAATTCTTCTTTTTCTTTAATAAGTCGTGTCAAATAATCTGCACTTGCCTATACATTTTAGAAAAATTATTCGGGATAGCAAACTTTCGAAATAATTCTGATCCTAGTTTGAATTCTTTATTTTGCTTAATTTCATTTATTTAATAGGAACATGAATAGAAAGGTCAGAATTTTTCTTTAAGTTTTCCACAATCTTCTGAGTAAATTTGCCAATCGTTAATCAACAGGGCGATAAAAACGAGTTTTTATTAATTGTATAAAAGACTAAAATATAAGCTAAAACTGACCAATTCAAAGCCAATTTTTTCAGTCAAATATGTTCGGACGCCAGGAAAAAATTGGAATTTTGATTGCAGTCTACTGGTACTACCAACATCTAAATATTTATTGGAACACTGCTTTTCAATGTCACCGCTTTCAGCATCTTCAACTGCAATCACTGATTGCTTTTGATTTTTGGCACCATCACTGACTGTTTCCACTGTCACCATAATGTTCGAATCAACTGATGATGTTGTTAACAAATTGATTGAAGTAAGTGATTCCGTTGACACTTCAGTATTCGAGTCTTCAGCAGCTGAAGATAAATTAATTTATAGTTGAAGACGTTCTAGCAAATTGCAAAAAAATTAATTGATCGGAACAAATTTAAAAACGAAGTATTACAAAAATATTTTACATTTTCTGGAAGTACAAGCACAACAATAAACTAGTAAGTTGCATTGTTAAAGCACTGCACAGTACAGCTTATCATTATTTTTGTTATTAGATGTTTAGTCGAAGTACCTTCCGTTACTTCCTTGAGATCCAAGTTTGTAACATCTTCAACGAAACTGTTTTTTTCCCAATCACTCTAAAATCCAGAATAATAATTTTTTTTGAAAAATTCATTTATTCACTATTCATTTATGTTGCAGATATACTGCACATCACATTCTGCGAACAATTAAAGTGCCGAAAAAAGTCTTCTTCATGCTTTATGTCTTGAGTTTTTCAGTTATGCTTTATTTGTTTTTGCAAAAAGTTTCAAAAAAATTGCTTGGAAAACTAACCATTTCGATTCTTTTTGTTGTCAGCAACAGATAAAGAACGACAAATATCCTAAACATTTCATGATATTTTGCTTGGCTTTTCATTTTAAACCCATTTCAGACGTAAAACCTTTACTGATCACTTAGCATCAATGCAAAACTTTTCGTCAAGAACAAGAACATAATTAAGTTGGAAACTCTATTATACTTTGCAAAAAACGTCTTATATGCCAAATAGCAAAGAACCAACCTAATTCATCTTTACTTACTGATGATCTGTTAAACGAGATTTTTGATGTGAAAAATTATATAATATATATAATAAACAAATTATATAATATATATAATTATTGGGCAATTCCAAATCCTATAGGAATCATGTAAAATTATAGTATCGTGCCTGCATGTACTTAAGACTTTTCCTTAATTTTAAATTTAGATTGTAATCAACGTCTTGTCTAAATATTAAAGAAGAGAATGGAATTGTTAAAATTACTGCAATTTTCTAAACTCTCCTGTTATGCGACTTCGAAATACTCAATTACGACTTTCGGAAAAATTTCATTTATGATTTTATCAGAAAACAAAACAAATTTAGAAATACATTTTCCCTTTAAAATATTATTCTTTTTTAGATTTTGTTCAAACAAAATTTCTATTTTTGAATTAGGAAATTTTTAGCAAAATTTTGCACGACACATTTGAATTTTTAATTCTTTACTTACTAGTTTTACTTTGAATTTATAAAATAAAGCAAGTATTCCCAGTGAAAATACTTTCAGATATTCGTCATTAGATCCTCAATGGATACTGGACACTAAGGAAATTCAAACACATGTTAGAATCCTCAATCCTGAATCTTTCATACCCGCCGAATTAGAACATTTAACTTGCCACAAGAGACCAGAATCGAGACGACTGACTAGCAAACAAGAAAAAAGTGAACTGTTTCAAAAAAGACAATTATTATGCATAAGGCTTTCATAATTCATGCAAATTTTTTGCTATGAATTTCAATAATTTTACACTAGAAATGTATGCAATTTTATTGAAATGATACCTTTTTATTGAAATGATATATGTAAATTTTCTGAATTTCAGAAATAATCTCTTTGTGACATCATCTTCTTGGAATTTAGCAGCTTCGAAAAAATATAAGTCAGAAATATGCAAATTTCGCTAATTGACCATGCTATCAGGTGGTATAAGATATCTCAGAAGTTCGAATTAAGATTGTTAGCAAAGAAGAAAAATTCAATCGGGTAATTTATCTGGAGAGAGATAAACCTGAAAATTTCGGATGATTTTCTTGAAGAAATAAAATTGAATCTTTCGGCAATAGAAGTTTTTTGCCTTTGTGATTTTTACGAAATTGTATTAAATTTTTTAGTATGACGACCCGAAACTGCCTACAACCTCTAATCGATGTAATAAAGGATTTGATTTTGCTTAAAACATCATTCATTTTCATTCGAATTATCGATCATAACTTATGACAATTTGGAATTTTATTAAAATGTTTTAAAAATTTAAAAAAAAAAATCTCATTATCATAACATCTCATTATTTCATTCAATAATAAATTTATTGGATAGAAGTTCTGATAACACATAATTTCATTTTGTCAATCTCTCTGATTTTCTTTCCCGCATTTTTTATCCCGGTAATTCTCGGGCATTATAGCATTTCACTGGCTTACTCATCCATAGATGGAATACTGATATGCTTGAATCTTTATGCTATCAATGCTCTCAGTTAATCCATACCATTCAAATTAGATTATCCTTTTAAGCTTATTTGAGACGGAAATTATTGTTGATACAACGTGTAGCGGAATGCGTCCATTTGTTGACGTGTTTGGTTTGAATGATTTTTGAGTTATTTTGATGCGATTTGAATAGCTCAATGAGGGTATTTTGAATAGAACTTCAATGCTGTTCATTAATTTTGTTATACAAATATTGTTTTATTGCGACTAAAATGAATTCCTAACTTAGATGACATCAAAGATTGTCACGTACGTAAGTGTCACGTTTGTCACGTTTGTTTGTCACGTCATATGATTTATGTATGTGATTTTGAAATAGATGAGAAGAAAATAACTTAAAATTTTAACTGAAAAAAAAATTATTCTAGATACGAGAATAAATGACGGGTATATATATATATATGTATTGACGTAGTATAATAGTAAAAAAATGTATAATCCGTGGTCGTGCAAGTACTGTACTCTCCTGAACGATGATACATCGCTTTTTTGTGCTTCTTGTGGATTACAGAGCTCAGCTTCATCGAGCAACTGCATTTTACGTTCTCAACGTGGACAGTTATTCAAATGGCCAAGTGAGTTCCATTCATTGTTCCTTTTAATAAAATCATGGAAGTGAATTTAATAAAATTCAAAAATTATCAAATTTCATTCTATAATCATTCCGAAACTTTAGGCAAATTTTTGAAATTTCGAATAAATAATTGACATTGATTTCAAATTTTAATTTTAGAAATGGCATTAAGCGGTGTTTGGAATGCAATCGATTCAGCGCTTAGTGATATCCGAATACTGCCTACTGTTTTTGGCTTATCACGATCTTCATCGTCTCCTTGTTTTGCTTCATATCCTCCATCACAAATAGAGGTAGAAGTGTTAGCATTTGGTTCCAACAAAATATTTGAGATTTCTTGGCAAGTTTAATTTGAGGAAAAATAGCTGTATGAGCAAATATCATATCAGCATCAAAACCATTATATTAAGAATCGGAATGATACGTCTTGATGAAGATGCTCCAGGTAATATCGAAATTATTCAAACAGTTTCAGCAAATTTTTTCATTGGTTGTAATTTAGATGCAACCTCCGATAGTGCCATGTCAAGCCATCTCAACATCATCATTCGAACTATTGCAGAATGATGAGAAAAATGCTGCATCTGAATTTGATCGAATTGTTGGATTCTGCAAGTAGCTTCATTTCTATAATTTTCGTTTCAAGCCTGTGTATTTACTTAAAAGGCTTGTCATAATTTGAAGGAGGACAACTTGATAAATTGAGGTTTTCCTTCACTGGAAAAAATAGATAGATATTAGGTTCTTCAGATTAGGTTTCTTGAGAGCTGTTCTAAGAATGTGCAATAAGACATTTGAAGATATTTTGAAGGAAATAAAACACAGTGCAGAGATGAACTGGTAATAATGACAATACCCAAATCGTATAGTAAATAATTCTTAGCAAACAGGATGATTTCAAAATCATGTTTTGCAGAGAAAATAACATGCCATTTATTGATGATAGTTTCCCTCATTCGACAAAATCCATTGGTGATTTTATTATTGACGGAAGATTACATTGTAAAAAATTGAAAGCGAATGATTTTGTCTGGCTTCGACCGCATGATATATACACAAAGGATGGCAGACGTTACAGATGGTCTGTATTTTTAGATCCTAAGCCATCAGATATTGAGCAAGGTTAGTTTCTTTTTTAAATTTACACTTTTTAATATTAGATTATGTGTTTTTAGGAATAAGTTTATGTTCCAGCAGGTTATATAGTGCAGATCGATAAATTTCTTTTCCTTATTTAGTTTTTTTTAAAGTTTTCAAAGGTTTTCAGTTTCATTGTTCAAGGCATTCTGTAAAGCAAATCAAATTCATCAGTAAATTTCTGATTAGTAAGTTTATTTTCTTTTTAGGTTGCTTGGGTAACTGCTGGTTTTTGTCAGCTCTAGCGGTTATCACTGAAAGACCGGATATTCTGGATCAAATTGTTCTTACAAAAATTTATAATCCATGGGGAGTCTATCAAATACGGTGAATTTTATCTTTTCTCTTGTCATACTTTCTTGTTTAAGGCAAGGCACTTTCTATTTAGGATGTCACATGTTAAACGAATTTGGCAGTTAAATTTCGAATATCAAATTCTAGCCTTTGTATTGATGGTCACTGGAAAGTAATCCTTGTGGACGATTTTTTCCCGTGTCATTCTCAAACACGTGGACTTGCCTTTGCTACTGGACGACGCAATCAGGTTTTTTTTGTATAAAATTGTTCAGTTTTCTGTACAAAAATTAAATTTTCCATTTTCCTCTTTTCTAGAAAAAAATTGAAATTAAGGTAGAGATTAAAATTCCGTTTACTGGCATATCTTTGTCAGTTTAACTGTAAATGACAAAACAACTTTTTTAATTTAATACGAACATAATTTACAGGTTTAGTAAGAAAGCAAACATGTTTCTGTTCTTATTTTATAGCTGTGGGTCCCCTTGATTGAGAAAGCACTCGCTAAAATACTTGGTTGTTATGCAAAATTACCAGCAGGACGCACACTGGAAGGTCTCGCAATACTTACTGGTGCACCATGTACATTTTTTGATCTTGAAAACTGTTCAGATTACGATCTTATTTGGGCTCAACTTCTTAGCATGAGGTAATCGATATTTTCTCCAGTAAATGAGTAGAGATTTTAGATTAGGAATTAAATGTTTGATATAAATTATTAACTTGACGTATTGCGAGATTATACAAGGAGATAAATGCAACTTCACGGCCGAAATATCAAGCAATGTTGCTTTCAAAATATTATGTTATCAAGCTGAGATAGTGGACGAGTAGTAATCGTGATGTGTTAATTCTTGTTCCCACTGAAATATTAATGTTAGATTCCGATATAAATTTAAATTATTAGTGAATATTTTTCATAATTATGTTTTGCTAACCTTTTTATTTCCTATATATTTATTTAGAAGTCATGCCTTTTTCAAAATATTGACAGAGTTACCATTTTTAGGGAAGCAGGCTTTATTATGGGTTGCAGTTGTGGTAGCGGAAGGCGTTATGTAGATGAAGACGAGTTTAGACGTGTAGGCTTACAAATACGGCATGCATATTCTTTGCTTGATGTCAAGGAATATAATAATCAAAGGCATGTTGCCCATTTTGTCTTTTCAAGAACCTAAAGTTTTGAGCGCACAAATGGCTGTCAAGATTTCGTAAAGTATAAATTCGCATATATTTTAGAGTTGTTCGCTTACGAAATCCATGGGGTTCGTTTACCTGGAATGGACCGTGGTGTGATACATGGCAAGGTTGGGATGAATCAAGTCGACGAATACTGTTACCAGATGGTCCGGAAGCAGGAACATTTTGGATGCCTTTTGTAGATTTCATGAAGCGATTTGATTCTGTGAGTTTTGAAGAAAATTTTTGAACTGCAAACGCCAGGATTTGAATATTTTATCTCTTTAAGACTTCTCTTTTTTTTTAGATCATTTCTGTCAGTAACTGTTGTACTCATTGACATCGTTCTATAATGATTACTGTGAAGTAAATCAGTATATTTCATTAGTGCATTATATTTACCTATGAAGTAAAAGATCATTTTAGGTCGAAGTGGCGAAGGTACGGTCAGCACAAGGTTGGAAAGAACTTCGGGTTGATTGTTCGATACCCCAGTACTGGGGTAAAAAAAAAATTTTGTAGGTAACTTTGTCATAGAATTTCTCTTGATTTTGACTGCATTTCTGGATTCATCGTTCAAATCAGTTTTACTTTTTTAGAGTTTCTCTTTCCAAAAATATATAAGAGCTATGCTTTTGTCTTTCGGATCCAAGTATTTTTAATTGCATGTTGCTAAACATTTTAGAGGTTTTCAACTTCAAATCGAAGAACCTACGGAATTGGCAATTACTGTTTATCAGAAAGGATCTCGTGATCGATGTGATAATGATATAATGGTGTTGCTTCATAAAAATGACCCTTCTAAAACGCGAATAGGTGAACTTATCGTACGGTAAATTTTTAGAATTTTCCCTTTAACTTTATCTTGATATGAAGAACTGTGGAAAGTTTATTCATATGATTTTTCCAGAACATTATGATGCTAGACAACTTTTGATTTATTATATATCCATAGAAATCAGTATACGGTTACACTATGCAAGTACTGAATGCTGCATGGTATCGGATACCATCATGTTATGAAGAGTCATGTAGTTTTAAGCTTTTCCAACTTTAGAAAAATTTGTTATTTCAATAAACTTCTTTATATTTATTTTGCAGATCTTTGCGCCGCAGTATAGCATTTGCGAGTACCAAGGATGTTTTTATAAGTGGTCCAGCCTTGTATACTATACTTGTTGTGTCCTTCAATAGCATGTCATATCCAGCTTCAGTTGAAACTGTTGTTGCTGTTCACAGGTAAATTTTTTAAAAATTCAGATGAAATTTTGAAAAAATTTTCATAAAGCCTAGTCGAGATCTTAGTAGTTGTTGGAAAATATTGGATCAAAAAAAAATTAAAAAATACAATATGCACAGAAAGTGATTCAAATTCTTGAGTTATAAAAAAGTCAGAATAAAATCAGGAATGAATCGTAAACAGATAACATATATTTTGTAAGTGCCATATCAAATACTATATTCAAAAGAACAGAATTCTTCAAGAACATCTTTTCAGTACAAAAATGGTAATGATGGAAGCTTACTGTTTTTCACCATCAATTATTGCACATTCAATGATTGAAATGTGTTTAAAAGAAGGTCAGAAAGCGCCGGTGAGTTATCTAATTCATTGTCTTTGAAAAGTACTTGTTTGGTTTTGTTTATTTAACTTAACTTTGAATATGCCTGATTTGTTTTCCAGTTTTATGAGTTAGTAACGAAGTTTGGTAAAAAATTTTTTTTTGACATACAGATAAATATTTATGCGAATTTTTGCTGTTTGTCATTATCCTAACTTAACAGTGTATAATTATTAGGTAAAGTAAATTTATGTCTATAGTTTACTGATTGCAGCGACTTTTTTTTCGTTTTTTTGCTGTAAATAGTTCATTATGTAGTGCTGTATGTGAGGTCTTTTAATTGAATAGCCTTCAGTGCGTAGATGGTGCTGTTATTCGTTATGTGTCAAAGGATTTCGGTGGGCATATATTGATGGTCGAAAATCATCATCAGCGGCGCTTTCTCCATGTAATACTTAGATTGTGTTGAAAATATACTTCTAAATTTTCATTTTAAATGTTGTTCGAAATTCAAATTCCATTACGATTTATAAATATTACTCACCTATTTTGAATGGAATTCGTTCAGGTTTATTGTGACTGCTCGCAATCAGTTAATGTACTTTCAACACGTGCTAGTCTTATTTCATTAGACGTAATACCACCAATGCACCGTCAGGTACATTTTTGGTAATCCATATGTTTTTCCTGAATTTATAAATTTTATTTAAGCGTAAGTTTGAAGTGTTCTTTCTTATAATGATATAGAATAGTAGAAAATGAGAAAATTTTTCAGGTTTTAATGCTGCTCACACATTTTGAAACGACGCAAATGTATAGCATTCAGCATAGTTTAAAACAGCGTCTTGTATGGTCAAGTGATTTGCATGATTGGTTATCACTTGTGCCTAGTGATTTGTCTCTGCCTCAATCTGCGGAACACGTACCGGTTATTGAAGATTCCTGTATGAATTCACTGCATAAACCTCGTAGGATCGGGTGATCTTTTTGATTTCACTTTCTAGCTTTACTTTTCGATAAAATTTTAATTTGTTCAGATTTAATTTCAGATTTCTTTTTTCTTTTAAAGAATTTCCGTGTTTTTTTTTCTAAAGTGTCTTATATTCAGTTTACGATTGCAAAATTTGGTCCTGCAAAAGTATTTAGGAGAATTGTTTTTTGCTTGCAAAGTTTCCGTCGAAAGGTTAAATTCTACTGCGAAATGTCTGTCTTCTTTCAGCTACTAAGTTTTTTTAGTGTTCTTTGAAATACTTCGCATCTGTGATATTCAGAAATCTTCGCTATGATTTCTTCCTTAAAGAACATTTCCATGTCCACTTTAGCTTTTTTTTTATATTTCACTGTTAAATATTTCACTCCCACTGATCTCTTGTTATTTTTAGAATTAAGAGCAACTCTATGAAAATAATTCTTATGTTATATATAAAATGCGGACATTTTCATAATTTAATTTATCTGTACTGATCGTCTATGTGATTTGCACTGTGAAATATTTTTGTGAACTAAGGAACATGAGATTTTGCGGCAATAATATTTAATTTACCTTTAGAAGTTTACAGCTTTGGATAATTCGATTATTAGGGGCATATCACTTTTAGGCCCTAAATAATGAGTAAAGAGCGGAAATTTGATATTATTCGTTTTTCTCAGTAAAATTGCATTTTTAAAATGAATTCAAGTTTTTGATCAAAATTACTTTTTTCTTGATGTTTATTTTGCAGTTTTGTCGGGTGTTTTTTTTTTTTTTTTTTATATAATCATTAAAGGATGTATGTGCATCGTTTCATGCAGCATAATATCAGCACATCTGGTGGCTTATTAAGTGATGTTGAAATTTAACCAGCAATGTGTTTGTCGAAAGATTCGATCGCATAATTTTGTGTCCAGTTGGAAATGGACTAAACTCTGCAAATTACATTGCGTTCTTCTATGTTTTAAAGTTGGATTTTGGCTTTTAACTAGTGAAGTGAAAAGATCTAAATTTAAATGTATTAAAAAAGAAATCGATGACTGGGAAATTTGAAAAAACCATAAGCTTTGCTGCACAGACCTAAATGTAATAGTAAAAATTAAAGATAATAATACCTTTAAAGAGTAAAGTAATTCTAACGAAATTGTGATCGTTATCTTTATGATTGCAAAACATGTGATGAAGGTTGGGATATCTTGATTTAAATTTCGAAAGTTGGGAATTAAAAAATCTGAAATTCAAAAACACTTTCATAAGTAGATTTTTAAATCTGGATATGAGTACACTTTTTTTTTCACAGATATGAATTTTCTTTCATGATTTCATCAAAAGCCTTATCAAAATCAGAAAAAAATTTATTGGAATTTTTAAAGTTTAGTTGAGAAATCCGCAGATTTTAAATTGCTGTTTCATGTTTTTCACTCAGATATTCATTTGAACTACAAAATGAAGTATTATATGAATATATGCATAAAATTTATTCAATTTGATGTGGAATTTTTAATGCTAATCAGCTGCAAGCTAAGCATTTCTTGGAAATTCAATTTAACGAAAATTCTTTTGCTTCCTAAAGATTGTTGGCGGAAAAAATAAATTCATACAAGAAAAATTGATTGAAAGATTTATTGGAAAATCTTCTGAGGAATTTTTTTAAAATTTATTTTGTTTGCAAAATCATTTTATTTATGAACTACTGCATAGTATATGTTGCTATTCTTTTAGTTGTATATGCTCCACTAGGAAAATTTCTTCCTGAAAACAAATCCTAGTAAAAACAGCAATTTCTATTGTGTAAAATGTTTGTCAATTTTACACTTTAATCTCCAATCTACCTGTCTTCTTTTTATTTCTATGATAATTTTCATAAAATATATTTGAAAAGATTTAGAAAGAAAAGCATTTCATTAGTAGCTTGTTTCTCTTACCAGTGTTTTCCACTCTTTCTCTTTCTCTTCAAATGACCATTTCAAGTTAAAGCTTTAGTTGTAGGTAAGCAAACAAATGGATTGGTAAATTAAAATCTCACTTTATCAATTTTTTGATCATCATAAAAAATATATTGCACGATCTTTTTTGTAGCGATAAAGCAGAATGTTTTCTGAAAGTTGCTCAGGAATAAAATATTAGTGGGGCAGAAATTGTAGCATAGTTTAATTAAGATGTATTTACATTATTAACAAAGCTAAAATATGTAAATTACTGCGCTGCTGAATAAATAATATGTTATCGTTTCTAAACAATTTCATTGTCTCTATTGAAACAAAAGGAATTAATTAGTAACTGTTGTAATGTAATGACCGTTTCAGTTATGATATCTTATAGTTCTAGTCATCCTTACGAACGCTTTTATCATAGTGACCACTGATGTATCCATTTTTCAACAGCATTATTCTTATTGGTAACAGAAAGTAACACATTAGTATATTAATACATATAGCACAATATCCGTTTATTGCAGTAAGGTATAACAATGATGGATATGACAATCGGTTCAATTATTATTCAAAATATTAATCAAATATTTATATGATGGATGTGATTAAAATAAATATATGAAGATAACTTATTAGATTGATTTTTTTCTTTGAAATATGTTTTTTCCTATTAAAATATGACCAGCAGATAAACTGTTAAACAAATTTTGTAATACTGAAAAGATAAACTATTTTTATGAATTCATGATTGATTGATTTCACAACTTCAAATCTCGAAGAAAGTGATAAGCAGTAATTGGTCGGAAACAATTGATAAAATTGTTCATCATAAAATTTGATAAATTAATTCGACAGTATTCTTTATTTATCATAATCCTATCTTCAAATCTCGAAGAAAGTGATAAGCAGTAATTGGTCGGAAACAATTGATAAAATTGTTCATCATAAAATTTGATAAATTAATTCGACAGTATTGTTTATTTATCATAATCCTATCTTCAAATCTCGAAGAAAGTGATAAGCAGTAATTGATCGGAAACAATTGATAAAATTGTTCATCATAAAATTTGATAAATTAATTCGATAGTATTCTTTATTTATCATAATCCTATCACCTTCCTCCGGTGGTTTTGTTATCCTGTATTATATAAAAGTAGACCTAAAAAATATGGTTATATGCAATCGACATCACGCAAGCAGTAGGACTTTATGATATATCCCAGTCAAGATGGAAATATAAAATATCATTATTTCTGATAATGTGATGTAAATTCTTTGGCTAATTGTTGTTGTGATGAATGCCAGGCGTTAGTTTTTTTTTTTATGTCACTGTCGAATGTGTTAAAGTTGAGACCAATCATTACCAGATCAGTAATGAAGAAGAATTGTGCGTTGGAAGATAATATTTTATAGTGTAGTTCGTTTAAGCACTCCTTTTCATTTCAATTTCTCGTTGATATCTAGTGGCAGAATGTAACAAAATGATGATATTGAAAACAAAGTGCCTATATAAATCACTAACAAAGCCTTTTCTTTATCGATCGCAATATGAAATAATAACTTTTAAAAAAACTTTATACTTTTGCTGTTTGAAAGTTTTGCAAAAGAAAACGAGAAGGAGGAAGAAAAGAAAAAAATTTTCTTAGAAATTTCATTGTCAAATTTTTTTAACTTTTATAATCCATTTGAAGGTATCGATTAAACATCCTGATTTGTTATAAATTTCAATACGTTTTTTTTTCTTTTCGAAATACTGAAATAAATTAACGAATAATTCAATTGAAATGAGATCTAATCAATAATTTGAAACTTTATGCTGCATGAATATGTTAAGCGATAGCTCTCTCGATTAATTAAATCAATTTTTAGTGAATGTAAATTATGTAGGGTTAAAGTGCAAAATATCAAACATTATCACATTTTTTGATCAATTTAAGCAAATATCAACAGATCAGCCATTAATTTGCCTGTAGAACTGGATGTACTAATGTGTGAAAGGCTCTAAATTTCGGTCATTGCTGGACACAAGAATAGAAGCCAATAATGTTTGATCTAGTGGGTACAGTTTATCGTATATCCATTAATCGGTAAATCATTCACCACTACAAATCTTTTGATTTTAATTCTAATTGCGATGTAACAACGAATGCATGGAAACTATAAACAATCAAACTGAGAATGAATGAAATTTCATGAAAAAATACATCTGAACACTAGAAACTATTTACCAATAGTTTTAGTCTATCTGTTACCATCTACTGGTAGTTTTCACCTACCTATTTCTTTGCTGGCCAATGAAAATGCAAGTTAACAAACGCAACTATGTCATTGCTTTATTAAACAAATAAATGATCAGAAATGCTATGAATGAATTTAAAATGGACAAATGAATGGTAGCTATAATTGCTGAATGACCACCATTGCATAATTGTTCTGCACAGTAGCATTTCTTCATTTCTTTCAATCTATAAAATTAAAGTAAAATGAAATTAAATGGGAACATTAATTGTTGCATTGTTATGTTCCATACTCTATTAATCTCTGACTTATATTTTTTATCAGCAAATTACCAACTTTTCATACACAGAATATATTATCAAAAATTAAAATAATTTACTTCCAAACATTTAAATCCACACATTCGCCATCTTTGAGCAACTTTCTCTCCTCCGAATTTGCACATCGCTTTTCAACATAATATGAACCATCCTGAAAATTTTAAATATTTTTTTATTTTTGAAATAATAAAATATGTAAAAAATATTGTATAACAATAGAAATGAAAAAATTATAAATTATTCTTCCCAAATTTTTGTTTGAAAAAAAAAATGATCGCTTAACAGGTAGACTATCTTTTGGCTATCGTAACATAAAATATTTAAATTACAAAAATATAGTTACAAGCTACTGATGATCAACTTAAATTTTTTCAAAAAACTTTTGAATAATCACCTAATCAAATACAACACATAGAAATATATTTAATAAATAGTACGAAATGTATTTCAAAAAAAACAATAAATCCTTTTAAATCTATCCTTCTTCTTCTACGGACCCTTCAAATTATTGCGAACAAATTAAGCTATTTAATTGTTAATGGGAAAATTTATCTATCCCGATCTAAAAAACCATCGAAATCTATCATTCAATCGATAGCTCAAAAAGTGAGGCTTTTCTTTTCCAATACAAAATTTAAGATGCGAGTATAACATTATTATGATGCTTCCAGATTAATACCCGCATATTGAAAATTTGAGAAGTACTATTATCCGATAAAATATGAAAATGTACTTTAATGTCCGGTAAATTATCCGGTAAAATATGAAAATGTACTTTAATGAGGATGTACTAAAAGCAAACCGTGTTTAGTGCAGTGACTGAAATACAACCATTCGTTGCACTACCAGTACAGTTTATTTTTTTAGGTTCACCCCTACAGCTTGCTGTTGGAGCACTCAAAAATACACCACATGAATAACACTGAAATGATGATGAAGATGCTGCAGAGAGTATTGATAACCATAATGTTAATAACATTCCTGAATAACAAAAGAAAGTTGAAATGATATAAAAATTTAATTCCGAAAATTTCAAACAGAAAGCAGTTAATATGGATCGGATACTCGAACAATATTTGTAATGAAACAGAAAATATGGAATAAGATTGATAAATGAGATAGCCTAAAATAAATGATCAATAAAGCAATTTTTGTTTGCAAATCTCATAACGAAATATTGAATTGCAACGATAACAAAATATAAAAACATTATTAATTATTGATGAGATTAATTGATACAACTCTTATAAACCTATGAAATGCCAATTTTTGCTATATCTGCTAGATCATGTGAATAGACATTGTTTATGTTGATATAATGGCAATGAAAGGGATGAATAAAGAAATAATAATAATGTGGATAGCATTGGATAGTATGTGGATAGCCTCGATATAATTTTAATCCATGAAACGGCATTTTAATTATCTTTCAAAACCGATAATTATCCAACCATTAGAATCAGTGACAATGATATTCTAAAATCGACGAATAGATTGTGACTTAGCTGCCAGATGTTGGCAGCGTAAATCGAAGTAATAACATATGTGCTGATATGATCAATAAAAAAGAGCAAAGAGATTAAAATAAAAAATTGAAGTGATAAGAAGTGAGATTTAAAATGTTAATACTTCATATTTCAATATTAGAATTAGTAAGTGGCATTGTAAAACGGAAGGAAGTGCATGAATAAATGAAATAGTAATTTTTCACAGTTGTTGTTTTAAAAAGTTTGATAAGGCAAAGCAGTGATTTGTTTTGATTTAACATTTCTAATTATTTCTTAGTTAGCGCTTTTGGATGAATTTTAAAAAAGATGAAATTACTTTGAAATGAACAAAATCAAGTCAAATTGGACTGACTTTTCAAGTTCGACAACAATACAGCAATAACAAGAGGAAGTAGCAAAACCACTAATATCACTATATTTTTAAAACTTCAAGGATTGTTTAATGCTTTAGATGAGTTTTAAAAAAGGCAAAATTATTTTGAGATTACAAAATATTAGATATTGAATTGCCATTATGCAATATCATTGCACCACAGTAGCAATGTAACATTTATCAAGAATTAAACTCAAAACTGCAATATTAATTTCCAAATAAAAAAAGATTGAGGATTGAGATTTCGACAAGTTTTATATTTAGTGGNGTAATAAGCTAAATTCTAAAAAGATAAGATAATAAGCTAAAATTTCTTCTTTTTGTGCTACAAGTCAATAGCTATTTTATAGACGGGCTGGGTCAAGTGAGTCAACTGAACAAGAACAAAATAACAGCAGATGTGAGGTATTACATTATTTCTACAAATATTCGTACGGCTAGGAAGATGTTAATGTTTACGAGTACCATTGTCGATGAGAACAAACAGAAAAAATAATAAGCATTCTAACAGATGTCTTTAATTTGAAGCTTAGTTTTAAATCTTAATAATGAGTCTATTTCCGCTCTTTCAATAACACTTATTGAAAGCCTAGTTTTAGGTTTCTAGCAACAACTTATTGATTTTCGAATTGTTAATAGCATTATCTAAAGGGTTTTGGCCACTGCACTTCAATACTAAGAAATTTTCCATAGTAGTATGATCTTATTCATTCACTTCAAATACCATGTAAACAGATGGGATCAGTTTGAAAATTATTTCAATAAATAATTTAAGAAAAAGGAAAGAAAGAGAGGGAAAGAAGAGGGAGACAAAAAGTACTTTCAATCATGGAACAAAGCAAAATTTCCAAAAAAAGTATTTTTTGGCACATGCTATTACTTATGTAACTAATATATCAAGGCTTCCAACCAAGATTTAGTGAGGGAGAGTGACACTTATGCTTGCAAGAAAAAGCAATTACTCATATTAATCTGAGAGCTAAAACTATACATATTTACTGTTAGCATAAATAAAAGTGAAATGTTGAAATAAAAGAAGCGATTTTTGCAAATGATAATTAAGAAATGATAATCAATAACAGTTAGTGCTGACCTAATGGAATGTAATAGCAATTATCTAATAGAAGTTGGTTACTTATTAACAAAAAGTTAATAATTGAATAACTTATCCATCAGAGTTTATGAAAAATATTTAAATTTCTTCTGTCAAATCTGAATTCCATTTGAATTCAGATTCCACTTAGGTAACGGAAAACGGATGAGCGATGTTTATATTAAAAAATTTGGATTTTTGAAATCAGTGTTATTATTTGCACTCTCCGTCTTCTAGTTTTACTTTCAATTCCGATATCGATAAGTTCCATTATCGATTGATGAATGACATTTAACATATGCATATTGTCAATGTTTTGTTTAATCAGAACGATCAACAGTTAAGACCAAATGTTCCATTAAAATTATCATGTTCTTCTTCTTAACATGATAAATTTAACATGATTTCTTTTATTTAATACGATCATTAAAAAAACAAAAACAAGCACATTTGACTTCACAACTTTTTCAACAACCTGATTTCATATAAATTGCAGTCCAGGAATGGTTTAGCAGATATTTCACGAAAACATGGAAAAAAATGGAAATCAATAACATCAGAATTACTTCATGTACGAAATTTGAAGTAGCATATATCCTAATAAATGAGAATCGTAGTGTTTTAGCAAAAAAAATTATTTCTAAATTGGAGTAAAAATACAAAAGTCTGGATGATCGAAATTCTTTTAATCCACTTTAACAATCTAAGTCATTCATTACTAAGGCATTTAATATATTCAGAGTTTTTTTAAGAACGCCAGAAATTAATTAATTACTAATTCTAGTGAAAAAATGTACAATTTCTATTCGATATCAATAACTTCGTTTGATGCATCAACTTGAACCATTCGTTCAAAATCATAAGTTTCAGCTAACTTTCGATAATAATCGCTGGTTTTGCTGATCATCTGAAACACAGGGGATTCAAAATTCCAACTAAAAATCAATATCAATAATATTATTACGACAACAACAACCAAGAATGGTCAAAACATCTCAGAGCCGCAGCACTGCTTCATAGCAATTTTTTGACTCATTTTTCCATTGTCTCTTTCATTAGATCTAGTGTTATCTAACGGCTTTTCCTTTATATGTTGAAAAAACAATCCTAAAATCTTGAAATTTAAGCAGTGTAGTCTAAAATTTCTACTTCAAAATAGCCGATAGAACCAGAAAGGTGCGATTTAACTATGATTTTAGGATGTATGATTACATGACGATAACAATAGTAAAATTGCAAAAGAATGATTAGTCAAAACTCACATCATCAATTTGTTCTCGCATTTCATAATAAAAAGCTTTAACCATATCCGTAGTTTTAGTTTCCAGCACTTTCGAGACAGCAGCAAAATCCTTTCCATATCGTTGAAATGCTAACAAAAAAAAAAGTGTTACAAAGATTCAAAGAACTGAAAATATTTCAAACTTGATTTTGCTTATTAGAATATCTCATAAATGGAAAAAGGGTGCAGAAAAATATTTGTTACAATAGACAATATTAAAAAGACTGGGCATTATTATTTAGAAATTTAAAAGATTTATAAATTGCAAATGCTTGTTGGAGAAAAAAATATAATTTTTGAAATCCGACTTGCTTATTAAATTTAAAAAGATACCAAACAAAGCGTGCCATTTTTCTTTGTAAGACCATGCTGGAGAACGTCGAGGACGACCGGAAGCTGCAGACGATGAAAACCGATTAATTCGATAACGCTCCAAATCTGAAATATTACAAACAGCTAAAAACAAAAACTTTCAATCCCACTCAAAGACGAATTAGCTATTCATCTCAGAAATCTCCTGATAAAAATTCAAGTTTCTATAAAAAACCAACTTTCATTTAACTCTTTTTCAAACTGCATTCGTAATGTATGCTCCAATCGTACACAGTTCCCTCGTGCAAGCATTTCCTCCCGTTCCAGTTGCCTAGAGCATAAAAAATAATACTATAAAAGTTATTTATGATTTCTAAAACAGCTCATTCATTCAGATAAATGCATCTTCTAATATTAAGACAACCAAACACCTACATTCCATCTGGAAAAGAGCACTTGCAAGCTGTCAAACTATTAATTCATTCATTAAATTGGATATCAGTAGCTAGAAAAAGCGGAAATATTCGGAAGTGAAATCCGAAATATCAATCATAAACAAAAACAAATGTAACTGTTCAAGATAAATTGTCGAATGCAATTGTTCAAGAGAAAAAAAACAAATGTAACTAATCAAGAAAAACTGAATAAAGTCTTGAAAATACAAAATGATTTGAAAGTAAGACAAGAGATCCCTAAATAATACAGTAAATCATAAGAAAGCATACTTTAAGATTCGTGTACAACGCATTTCCGGTGGTCGAATAATATCAACAATCTGCAAATCGTCATCGTCCTCCAATTCAGTAACAGTTTTCTTTAATGATGATGATTGCACAGTATCCTCTTCCTCAGTTGCAAAATCCACAAATCGTTCCACGACCTCTACTATATCTGCAATAAACTGCTTCATCTAATATTTTATGTAGCCAACTGGAATTTTTGCAGAGAACTAATATTTCCAAATCGCTCAAAATTTTAAAACTTCAAAGCGCATTAAAAAATACCTTTAGGACATTTCATAGTTTCGTTAGCGTTCCCATCAAAATCCATAGGTTTTACGAACAATCGGTGACGATGATAATTCCTGCAGGATTTATGAATTTACAAAAATTTCATAAATGGTAAAAAACTCGAAATTTCAATCCATTCAAAATCTTCAACATAATGTAGACATATACAAGATCGAAATGTATAATCGAAGAGGATAGACAATTTTTTAAAAATAACAAACATTTTTAAAAAACTTAAATAACTACAATCTAGGAGGCTACCTAAAATGAATAAAACAAGCGTTGCAAAGTTGCAAATCGCCCATCTGACGCAAATTTTCTGTTTGTTCACAATTGTAACATCGAATGCCTTGCTTCTCTGTAGCGTTCATCTCGCCATCTTCAGAGCTAAAAGAGGAAAAGATTAGTTTTATATGTAATAAGACTACTTTTTCCAGATTTACTATTAGTTTACTATAAATCGTATATAAGGTTGATCCATGTTACAGTTAAAATGAAAAGCAAATGACTTCTGAAAAGAAAGTTATTTATTTTTTCCATCCGACACTTTGCTCTCAGAATTATTATTATTTACCAGCACCATCACTACTTGTCAGTGTTAGTGACATTCTACATATTTTACTATCAGCCACATGTATACCTGATGATAAAATGAGAAATAATTAAGAGCAGCTACCTCGATTCGGGATTGTGTTCTTCCAAAAAAGTATCAATAATACTTCGAAAATTAAGCTTTTTCTTATTGTCGTAATAGAAGTTAATGATTTCTTTCACCGATTTATGTGGTAACTAAAATTTACTTACATAATTACCGAATAATCTCCCATATATCATACAAATCATCACTTTCTTACTTCTAAGAATTAAAAACTTCGTGAATTTGAGATTAGACATCGGCTTATCTTCAACCTAAATATAGCATGTTGAGTCGCAATGCAGAATGCAAACTTCCTTCTTTCTTTGAGAATGATTCAAAAATTGTTCTCAATAAGAATTATTTAATCATTAAGCTTCCAGAAACCATCACAATCTTATGGAGATCTCTACAAAGAGACTAAGAAAATCCGCAAAACAGCTATATTCAATAAATAACGAACCAACTGCTTGATTTTATTAAAATGTTTGCCATATGTTTGCAGTGCTTGCTTGAAAATAGTTGTATCTTCATCACTCCATGGTTCTTTTTTTATTCGTCGTTTAGCAAGCTGATGCTTAGCTTCTTCGATATTATAATCTGATGATTGTAAGATAAACATCGCCTGAAATTATTTGAAAGAATGTACACAAGAGAAAAAAGAAAATATGAGTGCTTTCATTGTTTATTGCTATTCAAAACAGCTCATCTTTCGCTTTTGGCATGACTACACAAAGAACACCATTAATATTTGCCCAATTCGACATAAGCTATTACATCTGTTCGTTTAGTTCAGCTTCTGGTTGGACGTCCGGCACTATTTAACCGATACCATGGCACAATTATGCTAACTGCTAAACAAATAATCCTTAATTTAAAGTTATTTTAGGAGTGATTTTCGATATAACGCATAAATATTACGAGATCAACAGATTAATAATTCAAAGAGAAATTTTTTAAGCAATTTATAAAAGTTGTTTAATAAAATATACCCGGTCCTGTTCAATATTAAAGCTTGAAAGTGCAATGGAAAGATAGTCGTTAATTTCAGCAGCTCCCAAAATATTTGTCGGTCGCCAAACGCAAGTTTCACGTTCTGTGTCATCGTAACAATCATCTTCTGTCCAATCTTGTACCGGACACTGATAGTCGACACCTTCACGAATTTCAAGATTTGTCGGTAGATGGAATGCTGCGTGATCTAAAAAAAATGCATATCAGATTCTGCTCGAATAACTTTAAAAATTTGTACCTTACGATGTCAGATTTTCGAATATGAAAATCGATTACATCACCTGCACCATAAAAAGTCAAATCCCTGTTGAAACCAGAAAGACCTGGTGCATCCTCTTCCATAATCATTCCATCCTCATCATCCACGCTGCTTTGTGGTGTTTGCTGAAGTCTTGCCTGATCATTGTTTCCTTCATTCACAATATTCTCATCATCACCATTGACTTCATCGTTATTCTAAAAAAAATGAAAAAAATTTACTGTCGAAATTGCACAATGATTTCTAATCTTATCATTGATTTTAAAATACAATGATGTTTTTGCCAATCATAACTTAAAGCTCACAAACAAATTCCAAAAAAAAAAAGTGCTTAAGATTTGCAAGTCATTAAATTATAGCCAAAAAAGGCCATGAGATCTTCGTTAACAGCGAATCTTAAAGAAAGTATCTTTGACCTTAAAGAATGCTAGGAAAAAGTGTGATAGAAACAACTATTTTATGGAAATAAGAATTAATTATGAAAAGGTCAAACATTCGAACAGTCACAAAAAGGCTATTTCAAAGCCAAAGAAGAGTATCTCAGTGAAGGAAAAATCAACTAAGCATGCTTGAGAAATGATTTAGATGTAAAAAAAGCAAAAAAAAAAAAAACCAGAAATAAACGAAATTTACTTCTCATAGAAAAAAAGAATTTTAATCATTTTAATACTTTGAAAATTTCTAATGCTTGTTTTAAAGAGATTGGAGAAATAAGTGATAATATTATTAGCTAATTTGTCTTTTCAAATGTTAAAACAATCACAATGTTGTGATAAATATTCAAAGTTTAGCAACAAAAACAGCAAATTTTTAGTAAAGCAAAATTTATGTAAATTTTATTGAGCACAAAAAGTTATGTAAAAAAAGACTAATATGCTGAAGTTAAGTTATTTAGCTATCAATTACAAAAAAAGACTGTAAAATAATCATGTAAAAATATATATATATATATATATATTACTTTTTTTATCGAGTAGAAAAAATTATATATATGAGAGTTTTTTTCGAAACTTTACAAAATATAAAAGATTACTTAAAGAGATATTTAAGAATTCATGATAGCTAATTGATTTAACTTTAGCATATTTGTTTTCCCACCTGCCCTTTTTTCAAATAAAATTTACATGAATTTCTTTTGCTAGAATATAAAATTAAAAATTAAATAAATGAGTGATGAATTAAATTAAAAGATACCAAAACTTGTCTCAATGCTTGCTCTGATCCTTCCTTAATTTCATGGCCAATATCGAATTTAGTTTTCGCATCACCATTAGATTTCATTGTTACTTTGCAAAAACGATAGCTTATTTGATATTCTCAGATAGTAATAGGATTGTGGCAATAGCAAGGCAATAGCTAACTAATACAACCACTTAAAGAAAACAAAGATGATTGACCTGAAAAGTTAGAAATCACAGAAAGTCACCAAAAATACGAGTTGAAAAAAGTTCATAGATTATCGAACTGGAAAAGAAGCTGAACTAAATTAAGTTTGCCAGACAAAGGTCATGTCGAATACAATCAGAGTTGACCTCAACTCAATCCATCCACTGATCAATTGGCTATTATTTAGTACTCTTAACAGATGGTAATTTGCGGTTGCTTTCTATTATTCAGGCCTTCTTTCCATTACCGTGATGAATATCCCGAGATAGCGGGAAGGAAAGAATAAAAGGATTACGCTAAGATTTCGAGATATAGCAGAAATTGATATAGATGGGAAATGATTGAGAGTAAGCTTAAAATTCACAATCTATTCAAATCATGCAATTTTCTTTTACAATATGGCTATCTATTATACCGCGAAATTTTGAAAATTCAAATATCACTGAATTAGATCAACACAAAAATGACATCAAAATCTTCCAATAAACAGAATTTCAACCACTTGAATTATTAATGCATTAAAATTATATCAAAAACTGAATCAATATTGATGTAAATGAAAAAGAGAACTGTCAACTTTGATTGTTCGTTGTCTTTTATCAAACAAATTATGAATTCTGTCAACATTTTTGATAGAATCTCTTCCAAATGTTTCTTACAATCGAATTTTTTCCATTTGACTGATTTCCAAAAATTTGACTGATTCAATTGAAATTTATTTCAAAGCAGAGAGAAACCTATAATTGATTTCTTGTTATCTAATCTTCTAGTTGAATCTTGAATTCATTCATATTACTATTCAATTTTCTTTAAATCAAATGAATTAGCATAGTTTTAATTTCAATTTAATTTAATCTAAATTTAATTTAAAATAATCACTGAAGGAAAGGCTTCTCATGTATTAGTGCAGTTTTTTTTGATACATTCATTTTAATTTGATGAGAAAATTTGACAAAGAAAATGTTGTACATTCATATATATATATCCATACATACATACATACATACACACACACATGCATATATCCGCGTACTTTTCTGCACTTTTTGAAGGCCATTTGATTCGTAAATCTTAGACCCGCAGGGTTTTAGTAATTTTAACACAAAAAAAAAAAATTAAGGAAACAAAGAGATGATGGACAAAACATGTACCGGGCATGATGATATAATACGATGAAATTTATGTCAAAGTGATTGATGATAGTAATTGTAGTGGAAGAAGATTCAAGGATAAATTTCAGAATCTGAAAAATAAAACTTGAAATTTGATTTCTCTTATTGCAACGAATTTAAATTTATTCTTTCTGGATTTGCTTATCTATTTGATTTATTTAAAATTATTTCCGATACCAATTTGAAATTATTTCCGATACCAATTTGACTGTTATATTGCATAATTGTTTTCGATATCGAATGTCATCATCTTCAGAAGATATTGTATTATGAGAAGTTTAGAACAAAAGATAGTTTTTTAAATTTTAAGCAAGACAATAGATCAAAATCCTGTTGTCTTGCTTAACTTTCTAGCTCAATCTTGATTAAAAAATGAAAAACAAATGAAATTCTAAATACTAATGATTCAGATGAAGCGTATTCTGCATAATTCTATGCCATTTTTAAAATTCTTCATGTTTAGCATAAGGCTTCGATGAAAATACAAAATTTGCAAAATGTTTTGTCGATAAAGTACTTTCAGTTGCAAACTATCTCTAAGATATTGATTTGATTTAATTTGATTGGAATAATAGTGTTTTGCTCACTAATAAGATTCGGGCCCACTGTTTAGCGATAATTTGCTTCAGAACTACGATTTGAGTATAATTTAAAGTATTGCGAGGATAATTTTGATTTAATTTATTGAAAACTCCTTTAGAATATTCTTCTTGTTTTATCTGGAATTCCAATTGCCAAATACATTATGATTAATACGTGTACGTAGCGCTTACATTATACTTTTCAGCCTGCCTAATACTGGCAGAATGTGATCCGCTGTATTTTCAACCACATATCTACTAATTTTTTTAAATTAATAGAATTTTAATTTGATAGAATTAATGATATTTTATCACCATTTGTAAGTGCTTAGAAACATGTTTAGCAACTTTTTTTTTTTTCAGTATCTCTCTTTCCAGTAATTTTACCAGGACTGCAATATTTTAATGATTGAAGAGTTGTAGTAAATAAAAACGAATTCTTTTAAAAATTTAATTTCAAATTTCCACTCTTTTCTTCTTTTTAGTTCAAAAATTTTTGAACAAACTTGATGCAAAAATGTTCTTTTATCTTGGGATTTCTTTATTGGTGTTTTTTGTGGGTCATCTTGGGTTGTAGCTGTAATGTCACATACCGCCGTTTGTACCTACTCATTTCTACCTTCTTTCTACTCATCACTTCTTTCATGTCTTTCCTACTAGATGACGAACAGGTGGGACATTATTATAGTTGATAGATGAAGAACTTGATGCGCAGAAATGAAAATACGGATTGGTCAACTACGGACGACAATCTTGGATGCTCTAAAAGAATCAGGCATATTACAGCATCATGATACTGTCAATGCAACTCCTATTACCACTACTGCGAATTCTTCGACTATTAAGACTTCCCACACCATATACTCCTCTTTTGTCCATAATATTTTTGATACTATTTGTTCCATTTACTAATGCCAGCCACCACAAAATCCATTTGAAAAATCTGTGTAAAGAACCTGCTGATTTGGTATGTTCATCATATTTATCATTGTCCTAGTTAATTGTTTAGCTTAATCTAATTCGGACTTGGCTCGCATTCTTAAATATAATTAGTCCGAACTCGATTAGCTTTGATTCATTATCAATTAGTCACAGCTTGGAAGCTTTTAAATATGTTTTATGTCTTTTAATGATATATGGCTAAGTTCCTTCGGTTAAACAGCAAGAGCATATCATTAGTGCAAAGCGCAAGCAAATATCTTTGAAATTTGTGGAAATTTGTATTCTGTAGAAGTATTAAAATTAAAATGCTTCATTTAAAATGAATTATATAGAATAAATATTTACAAGTTTGTTATCTCTGAAAAAAAAAGTGCTAAAATTCTGTAAATAACTTTCAAAAGTATCTGTTACAAGGATGTGAATAAAAGATTGATTGTGTCATATACGTTTTTTGAAGGGGAAATAGAAGATAAAGGGTGACAATTTGGAATGTCATTGTCAATTGACCAACTAAAACCAAAATAAACAGAAGAAAAGTCATTTAAAATTTCGAACAATTTGCTCTCATTGCTAATTTCTTACAAAAAATATGGGTCAGCTGATAAAATTGAGTCTGTATTTGGATTATTTTGGAAAAAAGTAGATCACAAGCAGAAGCCATTTTTATATCTTTACTCCATTTATTTTTTCTCGTCTACTTCTTTCTGATCTTTTCGATAAAATGTGACATTTATGTAATCATTTCACAATCATTTCCCGAAAAGTTCATTCGTCAGTTTGTGAATATTCGAAAATTGAGTACTTCCATGATTGATTATTAAGCACAACTGTGATTATTTTAAAGCCAAAGTACAGGTCGAATTTGCATTATTTTATTCGTCAACTGATAACCTACTAATTATGCTGAACTATAAATCAAAACTATAGTTAATATATTCCAATTGTAATTGAAAATGAAAAGACTAAAAAAATTTGCTAATTTTTAGAACTGGAATTTATTACGATGGTTTACTGAAACATCCGAATCAGAAATTCTGGAAATTGGTGATGGAGACTGGAGTCTACCAGGGCCAGAATCAAGTTTTTGTAGTAACGAACCAGTAACAGGCATTAATTCTACAACAATGCAGCGGTCCCTGTGTCCATGGCAATGGAAGTTTGTTTTTAAATTGTAAAATAGACCTCGAAAACATACTTTCATGATTTCTTTCTCTTCTATCCCAGAAGTGCCAATAAAAAATAAAAAACATATAAGGATCAATTTCTTTCAAAGTTAGCAAACTAGTGATATATGATAAGCAGAATGGAAATGAAATGAAGCAAGCCAAATTGATTTTTTACTCTGAAGTAAAAGAATAAAATCTAGGCATAGCCAACTGATTCCTTAACAAATCGTTCGTCCATCGCATTGTTCACGCTTGAATTCAGTGTTTGATTTCACCAATATCAATTTCGAATTTTTCTTTGAGGATTGTTATTTTTTAATGCAGCATTATTAAAAATTCTGCATTGTTCTTATAGTATACTTTCGATACTTACCAAAAAAAATTTTAAACGGTATATTTTGGTAATAACCGAATATTTAACAAAATTTTAATGGAACCCCACTAATATAGCGAGCATTCTAACCCTTCCAGTGATATGTCTTTGTTCTGAAAACTTTGAACTGAATTGCTAAATTTCAGATTGAATCATGATGAAAATCGAGAGCCAAGGATTATTTCTGAAGCACATTGTTTATGCCGTCGTAGTCGTGGAAGCTCAGGATCGTTTTGCATGCCAATTAAACGGCAGGTAAAACTGTTGATATTTAAAGGAATCTCAGTCCATCTCAATTGTAAAATTTCTAAACAAAAATTCATAAATCGAACATTCATAGATTTTTGCGGAGCATACCATAAGAAGGCTGTGCATTTGGCAAAATAATTTGCCGCAAAAATTTATCGCAAAAACAAATCTTATATGTAAATTTTTCTTGCAATTGTTACTGGCAAGGATTATAGAATTTCAAAAAGATCAAGAAATCCAAATAATTTTTTCCAGATAGCTGTACTAAAACGGATTCGATGTGATCCGATAACAGGATACTACGAATATACTCGAGCACTCCAAACTATAACTGTTGGATGCCATTCAGTACTTCCAAGAAGTCAAAAAGCCA
Source organism: Mansonella ozzardi (assembly GCA_029876185.1). NCBI lineage: Eukaryota > Metazoa > Nematoda > Chromadorea > Rhabditida > Onchocercidae > Mansonella > Mansonella ozzardi. The sequence goes on from JARVGP010000103.1 coordinate 96,267, forward strand.
GTCCTTTGACAAAATTGTACAGAAAAACTAATGCTATTGAAATTTAATAAATAATTATCATTGATAGTGAAACTTATCCAGAAACTGAAGAATCACAACATCGAAACACCTGGTTGCTGGACAATTTTGCAGCATTTATATCTAGTCCAAGTCTGACTATGCTATTTAATATTTTATTCATATTAATTTCTTGACTTTTTGGATTACATGATATACATGATGCTTCCTTTTGGTTGCAATGAATATATATGGAACGAAATAGTTTTTAATAAAGGATGTGAAACTTAACGCGACATTATTCGAGACAAATTCAAGTTCATTCTTTTCAAAATGTCCCATTGTTGAAATAACACTGATTTGAAGTGCTAGCATAGTGTCAGTGGTTATTTATTAAAACTGAAATAAGATATCCTACTGTAGCAAATGCTTAAATGTTTAAAAACATAGGTTTCAAGCACTCAATAAAAGCCTTCTTAAATCTATTGAAAGCAGAAGTCCAACTATTTCCCGATTGGTCATATAAACAAATAAATTCAGAACAAAATGTTTATTTTACATTGAAATGAGCTCAAATAATAAAAGAATCAAGAACTTTCTCCTTACTTACAGATACAATGAATCTCTCACCATCAAAAACATCTTTAAGCTTTAAGCTCAAAAAAGAAAAAAAAAGCTAAATCCTTAATTGGGAAATATAATTTCAATTTGTAAAAGATTCACACCGGTACGAGAGCCTGAAGCAAAGGATGAATAAAAAAGTAATCGAGAGATCGCAAAATTTTCTAATGCTTAGAAAAATGAGACCGAAAAATGATGAACTGTTTTAAAGAAAAGTAAAAGGGTCCTGCTGTCAAAAGATTGATAAAATTCAATTGAAATGCTTCCACTGATAATCAGTAAAAGAGAACCTTTCCAAAATTTGATTACTGCAAGAAATAAGTTCTTATATTATATATTTTCACAATAATATGGAAAATAGTATGTCAGGTCTAACATTCTAAATTAAAGTACGCTTCATGCAAAACTGAAGATAGCACGGTGTATAAAAACATTGAAATACCGATGTTTCCATAGAAAACATGATCTAAATGTATAATGTACGAAAATATGCTCCATTTTATGAATCCAAAAAAGAAAGTGCGAAGTTAAAGTCCAAAATAGATCATGCAAATTATATGCATCAAGCGCCATCTTAAAAATTGAAATTCAAAGATCGACTTCCAGATCAAACTGGAGACGGCAAGAAATAGAAAAACAGGTTAGCACAGTTGGACTGGAGTATTAGCAATTGAAAATACCTAACACCATTAACTTACAAATTAGCTGGCTATTGATTTTCCAGTTTGAATTTCCTAACAGAAAATTAAAAGCTTCCCAAACAGGAAATCATAGTTTTATCGTACTCATTTAAGGACTGAAATTTTTGACACTCAGCAGCATCATAATTTTGTGAGGGCAACACTTACTCCATACAGTAGATAATTATCGAATAAACAAAAATTTGAATGGATAGGTATAAGTGATAAATAGTGCAACTAATATAATTTTTCTAATTTTGCAGGGAAAGGATCTGCAACATAAAGGCATTAAGAACACAAATATCGCATCATTCCATTAATTACAAAATGCATTATTTTTAAAAGCTGTATAAACTTTTAGTATAATAATTTGCCCAATTTTTTTGGAAATTTTATAAAAACAAAGCTATCTCAAAATTCCAAGGAGCTGTAAAAATTAGCAACTTCTTTTAAGTAAAATTCTAACTTTTAAGTATAATTATATGCAAATTTAAATATAATTCTGCTTCTTAGTCAGGAAAATTTTATTTTAATCCAAAGTTAAAAACTATTACATTAGACTCTTGCATGCAGCAAATGCTTAAACCTAAAGCCAATTTCAACAGTAAATGAAGCCAAAACCTTTCTCAAACTAACACTTACTTACCCAAGCAAACATGAAAACAAATTTGAAATCTAAAACAAAAATTTTACGTGGCCACCAATATTTAAAACCAAGTAACAGGAACTTCTTCCACAAATATATCACCTTCAAAGTGCTTTCTTATTTTCATAGCAAAGCTTTCAAATGTTAAAAGTCTTCTGATCTATCTTTAAGACCTTAACAAGTCGTGTTATGCGCTCAGTACTGCTCATCCATTAACTTCAACCAATCGAACAGCGTGCAGAATTCTCATAAATTTTTGAAATCATAAAAATAAACTTTTTCTAAGCAATCTACCTATTAATGACTAACGTAATATAACAAAACTTCCGCCACAAAAGATCACATTTTGCTTGCAAACAAACAAAAAAGAGTGTGAAAATGTAAAGAAAATAATTGACACTGTTCATAATTGCTCAAGCTAATATGACAAAGTAGTGGAAAACATTCCTTCAAGAAATCTGACATGAAATATTTCTACAACCAATGAGATGTGATTCACTGCTGTTATTTAGCACCAAGAACACCGCATTTGATTTTGTTTAGCACAAAGAAGTAGACGAATTGCAGTAGATTACGCATATCTAAATTAATGAACGCATCACTCACAGTCTTAACTACAATTTCCAAATGTTTTTTGCGTTTCTGGTTCCCAAAGCACCTCGAAAAAGCTAAAATAAATACTTCTAATGAATTCAAAGCAATATATTTCCAAATAAGGTTTTCTAACTACATTTAGGACCGAAAGTGAGTCTGCTTTAAAAGAAACTTGAACTATGACCTTCATATAAAATTTTTTAATTTTTCGCATCAGGTTCTTCCAGGTGAAGATGAAGCTGAGTGTGCTTTCTCATTCTTTGCTTCACGTTCCGCCAAAATGCTATCGACAACTGATCGTGCTGCATGGATGCTAACACCTGCTGGACAAGCTTGTGTCACTTCCACACCCAATTCACGCATTATAAATTCTGCATCGACATGTGATTGTTTTCCATGCTCTTCAAGAATTTCTGGAAAATAAATTTCTATCGGTTTCAGGTTAGGTTATCCTCATAAAAAGGATTAAAAGAATTATAATTACAGGCAAATGATATAATTTGTCGCCATTAATCTTTAACCATCATTTTACAAAGTTAACCAATAAACAACCATCCAGCATCATTTACTGAAATTTTGCTTCATACTTCAACACACTCCGTTATAATCTATAACTCAAAGTTATGCTCCGCTACAATTGTAACTAAAAGTATAACAACAAGTTACACTCCTCCATAATTCGCCCCTATAAAGAGCAAAAACCCTACAAGCAAAATCGGCAACAATATGACAGTAGTAGTTTAATTTTATATAAAATATATTTTCGAAAAAGTCATTACAAGACAAAAGAAAACCTTGGACTCGTTCAAAAATCTTTTGCTTCCATCCTTCTTCTTTTTTAACTGCTTCTTGATCAACTTTCGGTGCTGCATCAAAACAGACAAGTATAATAGTCATGTTATCCCGTGAGCCTTTTGACAGACAAGCATCCAGTACCTGAAAAGAAATTCAACAGTTTTGTCTTTGCATGTCATTAGAAAACTCATCCAGATTCTTAAAGTAGCTTAATTAGAAAATATTTATAGTTCTTGGCCATGTTGCAGGTGAGAATTTCTTAAGAAATTATAATAAATAGCAAACTATATAAGCTCTGTTATGGCATCTTAAAACAGCTATTTTTCAGTAACGGTATTAGGAAGTGTTTGAGCCTCAAATCGTCTCAGAAGAAAGAAGTATTTGATATGAATTATGCAGAGGAAATACTCATGTCTGACCAGTATTTTGATTGAATTTGATGTGCCTCCAGAAATATTTCAAAAAAAAAAAAAAAAAAAAAAAAAAAAAAAAAAAAAAAAA